>JAODKE010000015.1:20766090-20788432 GCA_026779605.1 Mormyrus hasselquistii
TGCTTTGGGAAGAAGAACACGTATACACGCCACTTTTAGAGAACAAAACCTTCCTAACCTGCATATTACATTACTTGAAACCTACAGGAACAGTGGGAGGGGCAATGCAGGGCCCCCCACCCCCCCCCACCTGGCTCCTCTCCTCTGTTTCTGAAACACATAAAAGGAAGCAAAAAATAGGAAGAGTGGATGGAGGCAGGGGGTGACAGGCGGAGATGAGGCGGAGAAGCCTGATCACGCCCCCATCTTGCCCCCCACCCCATATGCACTTCTGCATGTCCGAAGCAGGGATCACCCCGGGGGCCAGCACGCACCCCCCCCCATGTGCGCAGATGGCCCCATCAGCCAGCGTCTTTTTTAGTTCTTTCATCACACCCTTCTCCTCACCAGGCTCCGCACGGCACACAGTAGCGTCTGCCTGTGTCCTCCATCTCTGCCGAGCCTGATTAGAGCACCGTTTCTCAAAATGACCCTCAGGGACCCCCAGACCAAGGCCAGTCAGTCCTACAGGCAGTCCTTGGCTGCAGACTTGCCTGGCAGTTTCACTTTGCCTCAGTTGGGGGGCGCCAGCGGTGATGCTCGCTTAGGGCGCCGCATCAGCTAGGACTGGTATTGCTACAGGCAGTCCATATTTTAGGTCCCTCCCAGGAAACACAAGGACTGTCTGCAGGCCCTTGAGGTCAGGGCTGAAAAGCACTGGATTAGAGGCCTTTCACAAATACCAGCTGCAACCAGGTTCCAAAATAAATAAAACAGAATATGCTAAATGCAAGTTTCCCATGTAAAATTGCTTATTCTGGCTGATGAAGAGAACAAGCCTTGTCACTGATGACAAAGAGGCCATGTTATTATTAAATTAAAAAAAAAATTATCAGCAGCGACTGAGACTCACAATGACTCTTCATTTAGCTCACAGAGTGCCCATTCTTCTCAATAGGCCAGGTGAGGCCAGCAGGCTGTTGCCAGGACGATTCGTCATGACGACTAAAGCAAACACTGTGACACACTTACGATTGACCAGACCACAACCCAGCATGCTGGCAAACACTGAAAACAACCGGGTAGTTAACAGTATTACTGCCTGGCCAGTTAACATCCTCAGTAAACATGCCGTCTCCGTGGAAGCTGCAGATTTGATAAAACAAATTAAGGTGTCTAATTAACGTGTTATGTACACTGTTACCTGAGGAATGAATGAATGGTGCGCATCACACAAAACAAGCAACATAACATCAATGCCTTCTTAATAAAAATGAAAACGCATTATAGGTAACTATGGCGCTCATGGACGTGACCAGCATCAACATTGACCAGGCTTTGGCAGTACCTATTTTTTCCATACCATCCAGATATTACGCCGAGGAACATATTTTCAAAAGTAACACTTTTCTGGCATTTTGAAATCTTGGTGACAATTCTGTTGCTGATATTTCAAAATACTGCAACATATTGTATTGCCATGACACTAGCCAAGCCTGATGTACCATTACTTTGGGACAATTAGATTGGCAAATTATTTTCAGAAGAATTGATTATTCTCCGAGTGGAGCAGATGGCATCACTGCGAGACTGCCACCAACCAAAGATATATTAGATGGTTCCACATGTGTGCGACTAAATAATAAGCTGCAGGAAATGATTGGCATAGGCAGAGTGCAGTCATCTTTCTAGGCCAAATGCATTAAATAGCATTTCATCACAGAAATGAGAATGAGGAAGATGAAATATTAGACATAGATGGCAGTAAAGAATTTTCATTTTATTTTGGTAGCAAGATGAATCTAATAATTTCAACCCCAACAAAACCAGTATTTAGGAAAATAGTCTTTGTATCCTGATTGTGTTGCTTGTCAGCCATTATTATAGGGTTCAAATAAATGTTCTGAATAACAGCTCGTATCAAAACATGCTGGGGACATTTCTGAATTGCATAATGCTATATTATTTTCATCATGCCTCTTAGATGGAGGTCGGTGTTTCATTTTAATAATCCACGTCTCTCACAGCCATGAGCCTTACCATCAGAAGCATTTTTCCCTACAATTATACCATGGGGTTTGTTTGCATGTGCAGTCAAGAAACAAGGCGGTGTGCTTACAATACACACTCCGTGTAAATACACAGGCTCAGGACGTCTCTCCGATTTGGCCAGGCTTCGCACTACATTCTACCCTCGAGTCCAAACCCGGAAGCTTGGCTAGTGGATCAGGCAGGCGATCCCCATGACGACATGAACGCCAGCACCATCTTGATGATACACACAAATCCTACAAGCCTTCAGTCAATCATTGGCTTGTAGGGAGTAGCGTTTTGCCTAGTTTCCCATAAAATTAAGCAGCAAGATGTGCCCTTGGCTCAAAAACAACCCTTCTACCTTTAAATGAACACTTCTAATATTAATAACATCCCATAGAAGCCAAAAGCAGAAGAGGGCACCTCCAATGCAACCTCAAGCAGAATGCAAAGATGCATTAATCCCAGCCTTTTTGGTAGTCAGATTCTGTAACTAGAATAAACAAAGTACCTTTTTCTCTCCCCTGCTAGACTTAATGAAAGTAAAAAGTGTATCAATTTAATTTTACCAGAGGTGTATTCTAAATGAAACCACTCTAACAGTAAGGTGCTACATCTATTTATCATAGGACCCCCCCGCCCGCCCTCAAGCCTTTGTCACACTTCACTAAAACACCCATTAAGGAACAGCAGCACACTCTAGTAAAGCTGTAAATTAAAGATGGATTCAAGCAAAGTCATGTCCTCTGTGTTTTTGTGTCGGTTAATCCATAATGTGCTCACACAGCATTGCCAGAGGAGGCCAGTGCAGCCCTGTTCAAAGAATTGTTAATATTTTGCCTTTTAACCAGGTGACCCAACGCCTTGAGCCATAACACAGTCTCAAATGGAGGGGGTAGATATCCGCGCCTCCTCTGCAATGGCTCAAACTAGCAGATGCTTGTTATTTTGTAATTAGACATTGTAGGACGGGCTGCTGACCGTGCCGGGCTGGAATAAATACTGCGTTATTACAGAGCCATCTCAGTCCAGTCACCCAGGCCAAGCCGAATTTATGATTTCATGATTTTTTTTTTCTGTAGCCCTTCAAGTAAAGTTTAACTGCAAAATATTCAAAGTTCACCATGCACATTCACTGGCACGATATTCTAAAAGGTGGTACAATGCCAGAAAAAAAACAAATATAGCACACTTTGGTGAAAGTTCAAACCACTTAGTCACATCTGAGGGCAACTTTTTAAATAATAGTTATTAAAGTATCTACAACATTTCTCTGTGCACCCTGCCGAGCTACGAAACCAAAATCGCACTATAAAACAATAAATAAACACCAAGCACGGCACCGCAATTTCCATTAAATTTTCCGCACATGTAAGCTGACTGAGATCTACACCTTATCACTGTACTCCCAGCTGGCACCCCTTAGAAACGCTGAGAAGGAAACAGAAACGGTCAAATTTTAAATAGAGCATAATCTGGATTCATACTGAACGTATGCACTACGAATGATTGCCTCTATAACATGAATGATGAATGTTAATCTTTAACCGCGAAAAGGCATCAAAATCCACGAGGTTATTTTTGCTCAGATCCCAGATCAAAAGCTTTAGAAGTGTGCATGTACGGCAACAAACTCCTAGTTAAACTCTTCTTAAATTCATATTTTTCTAAAATGACTAGCAACAAAAATCCCACATTGTAAAAACACACAGATAATTATTTAACATTTCCACAATAAGCGCTATGGTTATGTGCATTACAAATGAAACCTTTAAATTGTCTTTTTAAATTCCACCCAGCAAAGCGTACTAAACTCCGTTTACAACCAAATGAGCAACAGCTTTTGCCCTAGATCAACGTTTCATATCACGAAAAACATCGCAAATGAACACGCATAAACTTACAGCTCGTTTACGAAATCGGGTGTTTGCAAGTCAAAGCTGTTTACCTTGGCACAGGTGTTTTGCGTTACATCATCAGGTATCTTTAGGTATCATCGATTTGTTTCCCCCTTTAATACGTACTCAGGAGCTGAAATATAATATATATATATATATATATAATCAGGTCTGGAAGTATAGCTTCCGACAAACTGTGTCCATGATTTCAGCACTCGCGCAGCAGTAAGTTCGCGGTGTCTCTACTTCCTCATCAGACAGGTGGGAAGACGTGTTGAACATTGCATCAAAGCCTACCAGGCAGACACACACAAGTATACCGCACACTATTCACAGAAATGTTGTTGATGCACTTAATCCTGCAAGGATCATATCATGACGATGCCAAAAATAGCAGAAGCATCGGGTTTACCTGCTACGCCGATAGAGGTGTGGCACCTGCTCGCCGGAGGTATTGTTTTTTCCACTACTAACTTCTTCTCATTTATATTTACTGTCATCCATGAGGGACAGTGTATATTAAAAGGCCCGAAAGACACCTATCACACGTCAGCCAGGTGTAGTTTATAAAGAAGTTGTAGGTGATCGCTGTTGTTTCCCAAGTAAGCGTAGGTGGGCAAGGAAACTCCTCCCGCAGCCGCGATCTCCCATGTCGCCTGCCCTGCCCGGCTATTTGAATTTGAGCTGGAAATCCAGGGGCCTGCTTCTGCACTTTGCATGGTGCGTTAATCATATACCATGTGACCTTGGATAAAAAAACTTTTAACCATCTGTAGGCCATTTGTATGTTTTTTCCAATCTCTAGGGTCATGACCCAGCTCTCTACAATCATAAGGTAGTATACTTTAATATTTAGTTATTGCCTTCAAAATAGAGAGCTGTGTACAGTAGTAATTTCTTGCATCCTTCCATTTAACAATCAGAAGAATGGTTATATTGACATAATGTATAAATTACTGGTTTTTCATATTTTACCAAGTTGTAGGGAATTATATAGCACTATAATATGGATGACATATTGTCCTCCATAGACAGCATCTCCATAGACAGCATCTGAGTCTGTGTGGGTGAACTGGGATCTACCATCTGAAAGATGGAATGCTTTTAGATGTATGGTACATTGGTATGATACTTTATATCGCTTTTGTGTATGCTGGTAGACAAAAAAACCCTATAGAAATACCCTAATATTCCTTTGAAAGAAACTGGAGACATTTCTATAGCTCAGAAACATGACCCATCCGCAGATGATGACGATCATCTTGGCAGCAATGGCAGAAACTGCAGGAGCCAAGATTTTGTGTAGACGACCAGTGGAGAAGTAGCTTTAGGGTACTTAATAGCAAAACAAAGCAAGTTACGGGCAGGATATAATGTACAAAGCAGGGAATGTGTAGTTTAGGAGAGGGGTTTTAAAACTACTGGAAATAAACTCACAAATACCTGGGACTTCATTTGTGTAAAATGAAATTCAAGAAATTTCCTTAGCATTTTAATTAATTATAGCAAATGTCCCCGTGACCCTGTAAAAGAAAAGTGGGTGGACGATGTCTGATGGTAACATGGTTTAGTATGTGTCAGATTTCATTTTCTGTCTGTTATTTGTTTTTCTTCACACTGACTACTTTGCTGTTGTAATATGAACTATTTACATAGTAAATACATTCGATTACGTTGCATTTCAACATTTCTCAGTTGGCTGCTAATAAGATCAGATCGGTCCTTTGTTATGTATGCATTTGAAACGATGTTTCATGACTGTCTGTCACAGATGGTCCCTCACTCTGGCAGCTCTCTTATGCTCACCCCACCTGGTGCTCTAATTGCATCACTCAAGGCCACCTTAGGTCTGAAATTTATAGTTGCTCATTCAATACCAAAAATGTGTTTTGCAAATGAATCCTAAGCAGTGTAAGAAGGGTACACTCTCTCTCTCTCTCTCTCTCTCTCTCTCTCTCTCTCTCTCTCTCTCTCTCTCTCTCTCTCTCACACACACACACACACACACACACATTAAGTTAACTCTTTGAAGCACATTTCTGAAAGTTACATATGACTGCTCCTGGAAGATTTAGCTACACTTGATACAAAGAAACTTGTGTTTGCTGTGTAACTTTTAATATGCTGTGTACATCAATCTTCCAATCTTTTATCCTGATCAGAAGGGACTTGTGGCCTGGAGCCTGTCCCAGGCAGCAGAGAACACAATGCTGGGGTCCAGGCCGGTCAGGATGCCAGTGCATCACAGGGCAGGTACACATGGAGACTCTGTGGGCAATATTGAGAATTCAGTAAGCCTAACTGCATGTGTTTGGGCTGCAAGAACATGTGTGAACTTCACAGACACCGATCCGGGGTGGAGTTCAAACCCCCTTACCTTAGAGGTCCACAGTGCCACCCTACAGCCCAGGGATGCAATGCTACTGGAAATTCATGGTTTGCTACATATCTCAGTTTTGGGTTCAGGGTTCAGTGCAATTTTAGTACAGCAGGGAAAACAGTTTGTTTTGAAATTGTTATTAAAATTGCAAACACAAACACAAAGTATGTTTGCATATCTGTAGTGATAAACATCTGCAGTGAAAATTTCCTGGCAAATAGACCTTAAATGCCTCAGGGAGACTAACATGTTTTTGTCTTGCTCCTGTCATACACACATTCAGATGATGTTGTCTCAAATGAGTTAGCATGTTGGGTGTGTTTCCAGAATGACAGACAATCTTGGTCTTATCAAGTACATCAACCAGTGCTGGTGTCATTTATTGGGAAGTAAAATATTCCCAAACTGTGGACTATGATTGACTGTAAGTAGCATTAGCTGTAACCAACTTTCAGCCACAATTAGCATGATATTTTCTGAATATCTACTTGTGTGTGGGGTCAGAGAGCCGGCCTCCCCTTTGTGGCCAATACCTGCAAGGACACCTGTCAGGTGCGGCATGTTTTCCTGTGCGGGGTCAGAGAGCCGGCCTCCCCTTTGTGGCCAATACCTGCAAGGACACCTGTCATGTGCGGCATGTTTTCCTGTGCGGGGTTAGAGAGCCGGCCTCCCCTTTGTGGCCAATACCTGCAAGGACACCTGTCAGGTGTGGCATGTTTTCCTGTGCGGGGTCAGAGAGCCGGCCTCCCCTTTGTGGCCAATACCTGCAAGGACACCTGTCATTTGCGGCATGTTTTCCTGTGCGGGGTCAGAGAGCCGGCCTCCCCTTTGTGGCCAATACCTGCAAGGACACCTGTCAGGTGCGGCATGTTTTCCTGTGCGGGGTCAGAGAGCCGGCCTCCCCTTTGTGGCTAATACCTGCAAGGACACCTGTCAGGTGTGGCATGTTTTCCTGTGCGGGGTTAGAGAGCCGGCCTCCCCTTTGTTTCCCTTGCAGGTATAATGTAGCATGTCAGCTAAGGTTTACCAGCTCACAGCAATCAGCAAGATTAATGTGATGGGCCTTCAGCCGGTAGCGTCATGGTGTCTATGAACATTATGAGGATGACTCACCTCATCCCTGCTTTGAAAAAGGGGTGCAAATAAAGAAAGCTGACGTGTAGAACCGCCAGCCACTGAGAGAATCGTCTAGTTTATGGCTGTGGGAAATAGTGTATTGCTAAATCTGAATTTGCAGATATGTCTGATAAATTTCTCAGTTTTAAAACACTGCTGTATACATGCAACCCTTTAAATGTAAGGCAGAATCTCTGTGAGAAGGTCATATTAAGACAGGATCTACTCGGAGCCAGGGGACATAAGCTTACTCTAAACAGTCTGGGAAGGTGTGGTCCCTGCAGGCCTTCTATTGCCATGGAAACAGCACGCACACTTGGCACCATGGGAAATTAAAAAAAAAAAAAAAAAAAAAAGATAGCCCAAAGCAATTATTCATCCATTCATCTCCTATCCACTATCCTAGTCAAGGGGGAGAGGAACTGCAGCCTATCTGGGGCAGCATAGGGCACAAGACTGGGTTGCCAGTCCATCACAGGGCACGGGGCTGGGTACACCCTGCATGGGTTGCCAGTCCACTGTACAGCTCATATATGCCTGCACTCACAAGACTTTGGCACGTAGAAGCTGCTAATGAGCCTAACATGTCTTTGTCCTGCAGTAGGAAACCCAACACAGACAGGATATGCAAACTCCACAGAGTCACAGAAGTGGGGAGGAGTTGAACCCCTGTACCTGAAGGTGTGAGCCACCATGCTCCCCTTAGTGATCCTTCTGAGCCACTTGACCACAGGGGGGTCCATGTGGCCGCAGGGCTGGAGTGCGGGTGTGTAACCTAAATAAACATCCTTCTCCAGGGTTTTCAGAACATTTCAGCTCTCATGCCCATCATTACAGAAGATGTCTGTGTAGGCATTTACCCGCAACTATGTGGATTTGTGGCTTTCTATAATATATTTGTTTAAAAGTTTTATTTTGCTCAATTACTTGAGACATTTGTTAATTTATCTACTTGGATGTAGGTTTTGCCACTGAAACCATCTCCATGTCAAAGTCTTTCCCAATGTGTCAGCTTAATTTAAGATAATGAATCTGAACAGCCGACCCCTGCTGGCTGTCTTTTAATATTACAATCATTTTCTATGATACGCACATTCAAGTGCTGTATAAGGATACTTGTAATTTTTAGCTATGGGAAAAAGATCCACCCTGAGGCAAAAGAGAACCATTTTATTACATTAAAATTTTCCATACAAACAATGCATACACACAATTTCATATTGCTCCAGACATTTTTTTTTTATTATTCCAGTTATACAACTCTGTAACAAAATTTAAATACAACATTTATGAAAATATAAATCTCTAAACAGTTAAGTCAGTCCTGACAATACAAAGACCGTAGAAACATTCATTAACAGTACATTTTTAAATACATGTCGCAAACCAGTAAGTTATTAAAAGTCATTCAAGTTACATAACATATAATATACTGTATACTGGCTTTTATATTGACACATTCAAATATACTCTTGAACTAGCATTCCATATAATAAGATGTGAGTGGACTAATTTTAAACTTAGTAGTAAAGATGATACATTATCTCTTGCATGGCTAATGCACTGACACTGAATCATACCAAAATCTAAACAACTTTGCCATGACAAAATTCCAAGCCATTTATTTAACAGGGATTAAGTTCTAAACAATGACAATAAAAATAGACAAACTGGAACCTTTGGCAAATATACTATATATTGTTGTTCTTTGTAGTGGTTTTTCTCTATATGGGAAAATAAACTTTTGAAAGATAAATACTGCTACAAGTTGTAAGATATAGAAAATATGTCAAAAGAGGGTAATGCATCAACAATGAAACGGTAACATACAATTTTACGGAGTAGCCCTTTAAATTTGTGTAATGCAAATAAACGTGGAACAAACTAATAAACTAACCTAAACTTAAAATAAACCATCTGAGTCCTTCACCAGGGCACATGAAGAATCTGTTTCACAGTAAACTGCAAGCCGCACATATCTATCTAACCAGGCAAGTTAAATTCCTATTCAGACTTCTGCATTGTTCCTACCTTTATCTAGTTTATCTCCTGACTATACACAACGGAATTTTACATGTTTGCTACAAACAACAGAAACATGAGAGGATCTGAAGTGCTGCTGATACTGATTCCTACTGTGGGTTTTCACGATAAGTTACATCCGGCTTTTTGCAGGTCCTTCATACAAGCCTAACTCTTGTTGGTTTGATTGGTCAAATAGGAAATTTACAACCTTCTTAACTTTCTGATTTTCCTCATACTAAGGTAACAGTATTTGAATGTATATATTTGTAAACTGCCAAATCCACAAGATATGCTTATTAGAACAAACACTGTATTTATGAATTCCCTGCATCATCAAAGTTTCCAAAATTCTCAAGAAAAGAAAAAAAAAACTTTAAAAAATCCAGGCACTCACTTTGATTGTATTAAGCACAACAAAACATTTTCTTTAAGGAGTTGCACAATTGTAGCAGCCAAAATAGATATATACACATATAAATATACACATCTCTTTTTACAGTACCAGAAAATGCCATGTGATAGTGATATGGGTAATACAGCCAACAACACAAGTATAACTTAAATTAGAAAAATCTGCAGCAAATATTTATAAATAAAAACAAAATAAAGGAAGAATAGTTTAAAATGATGTTACTGATAAAATCAAAATAAAGAAGCAGAAGAAACAATATGAACTAGCATTTGATGTTCTGATACGCTACTGAGTAATAATGGAAATGGCAAGCATTTAACAGTCACTAGGCAGGACTAGTTTGTGGATAAGCCATATGCTAAGTTCAGGGGAGTGTCTGTTGATGGTTAGAGTGCCACCAGGTGTTTACCTGCAGTTGCATCACAATGGGTCTGTAAACAAGGACTGGCTGCTAAAATTGCACTCTCACTGTAGCAGGTCGTTTTTCTTTGTCGGCGTCGGAGTTTCTGCCTCCCCTGAGTCTGAGACGTTTATTGGACTGTCTCTGGAGAAGACCTCGGTGGACTCTCTCCAAATGCAATCCGCGATGGTCTTAAAGGGAAAGGTGCTGCACTTTGGTCGCACCTTCTGGGAGGCATTGTTGACTATCTGACGGCTATTGGACGTGGCAATTTTGATCTTTAGTGCAGCGTCAACACGGTCCACTACAGTGTAGGTGCCAATGCTGCCATCTTCAAAGCCCACAATGATGTTGAGGGCTCGCTGGGACAGGCACAGGAAGGTTGGGGTCTTGTACAAGGAGCAGGTACCAATGCTCTTCCCATCAGCCAGCCTCATGACAATGAGGCTAGATACCACACCAGCATCGTCGTCCTCATCGCAGTTACGGAAGCAGATATAGACCAGGTAGCGTCCATCACGGGAGAGCTTCTGCTTCCAGATAATGCCGGCAGCATGGACAAGCCGAAGCTTGCCGCTGTGCAGGTCCAGCACGTTAATATTCTCATCTCCCTTAGATACGATACCCAGTTTTCCATTTGGGGAGATCTGGAAGTCTTCCAGAGTCTTCAAGAAGTTGCTGGGGAGCTGCACTCTTCGACAAATGGATTCATCTGCAATACTCCAGATGAACACAGTCTCTGTGGATGTGATAAAGACGACAAAATCTGGACAGTCTGGGATTAACTTGAAGTTGACGATTGTGATGCCGTCGTCACAGACAAATTTCTTGGATACGCTGCCAGACCAGAGGCTCACAGCAAGTAACTTGTTTTTTGTTATTCCCACTAAGAAGGTATTGGCTGTAGTGATCAAGGCATCCTGCAGTAATACCAGGATATTGCATACCTTGTGGCCTGTGGCCAGCCTCCATACCCTGGATGCATTCTGCTCACAGAGAGACACTACAAACTGGTCATTGTGGGTGATCAAGATTTGGGAGATCCTCTGGCCATTGATCCGGAAGATATTTTCACCTGTCGTCGTGTGCCAGATGTACTGGCTGCATTTGTCATCAGAAGTCACCATGAGATCCCCAGATGAAGTCAGGACACAGTTATCCACAATGCCTTCATGCTTGAACACAGTCTCAATGAAACCCGTGCTGAAGTTCCATTTGTGGACGGACTCTGATCCATCCGTTGTGTAGATAAAATCCTCTCTACTGGACAGCTGCAGACTCTGAATGCGCTTCCCAGTTTTGTCAATGTTTGACATAGCAGTGATGATGTCAATGTCCCAAACTGAGAGCACTCCACTGCCGGCTACTGACAAGAGCAGGTTGTGATGACTGGACTTGATTAGCTTCACAATAGCTCCTGAGATCTCCACTAGGCTTGCCATACACTGGCCACTATCCCTCCTCCATACAAAGATTGATGAAGTATTTTCCATAGATGCAACTATGCTCTCCCCTTTCTTGGAGAGTACAGCTGCCACAAAGCGCTCACTGCGTTTGGCTTTGAACTTCTCAACCATTTTCCACAACCTGGTGTCCAGAACCTCTATGCTCTCGACTTTGCAGATGAGAATGGAGCACTGGTCTTCTGATAACTCAATGCCTATCACCTCACTCTCATCGCCTCTGCAGTCATAGTCCTCAATGATCCGTGGGTTTGTGATCTCTTTTGTGTTCCAGACTGAGAGACTGCCCTCATTATCGATCATCACCATCTGATGAATTGTGTCTAAGATGAGGAGAGACTTGACGAATCCCCCAGAGAACTCTGATGTTACAGTGGCTAATTTGTCACCACTTCCAAGATGGAAAATTGATGTGGTGTTTAGGTACTGTCCACAGAATGCATACATCCCATCTGGAGAACACTCAACACAGGTCACCTCGTACCAACAGTGGAATTGGTACAGAGGCCAACCATAAAGCAAATCAATGACACTGACATCTTTGCTGGCTTCTAGCCAAGCGAGAGCATGATGACTGGACAAGGTGAAGCCATTGATGAAGGCAACCCCTCCAGTAACTCCACAATGTTTAGAGCCTTTCACCTCCACTTCAGACAACAGGCATGACTTGTGGTTGTCATAAATGAGCAGTGTGTTTTTAGTGGTGGCCACAACTAAGTACTTTTCATCACTGGTGAGTCTGATCCCTAAGACAACGGAGCGTGCCGTGTCGATTTGTCTCAGAAGTTGTCGGCTTTCCACATCCCATGTACTGACAGATCCATCCTCTAGTGCTACAATGACAATGTTGGGGGCGAAGGTTGGAAGAATGTCCACAATCTGCATGTAGCTGGAGCACAGAGGCAGTCTTTCTGGAGTGTAGTTGACGTCCATTGAGGAGTGCAGGGGCACGATCGAGCAGTACTTAGGGCCATCTTTGTCACATTCCAGCAGGAGATGCCGGAGTTTTGGCAGGGAGGTGACCACAGGCAGAAGCCTCTGCTGAAGTTCAGCAGACAGGGAGCTTGGGTTCCGAGTCACCTTAATCTTGATGCTACGCAGAGTCGTGGCCAAGAACTTGAGTTCTTTCTCCTGTGAGTAACTGTAGGCTAGGTCAATATCTGCTAATGCCTTGTCAAACTGCCCGATCTTGATCATGGTATACAACCAGCTGAAGTTCATGATGACCCCAAATGTGAGATCATCCATCCGGCCGCTACGAGTGAGGTGGTAGAGAAGCTCTGTCATTTTCCGGTGGTTGACAAAGAAGATGTCTGGCTCCAGGAGGTTGCACTGAAACACCCATGGCTGCTCTGGAGTTTGTCTGTCATATGAGTGCTTATCAGCAGTAGCTTTGTCGCTATGGTGATGGGGGTTCCTGTGATGAGATATGTTCAATGAGTCAAAGTGATTGTTGTCACAGTGGAAGATTTTCTTCCTCCCACCCGACCAGGTCCCTAAGAAATACTCTGCCAGGAGACTGTGCATCTGGTGAACATCCTCCTCGTTGCTGAGATAAAGCTTTTGGGCAATGAGGTGCAAGTGCCTGTTAGCCCACACCATCAGTGTCACATTCCGCACCTGCCTCTCGATGAGGTACCCCTCAAGTTCCTCTTTGAGCTGGGCGATGAGGCAATACGATATCCGTAGTGGGCTTTTGAGGTTGGAACTCACCATGATGTCACCAAGGACACTGTTGTCTAAGGAAAGTATGTCCTCCAACTCCATCTCTGTCAGTCCAGATCGGGCCATAGTGATGTACCCTAATGCTCGGAACACAAACCGTGAACCCAGCTTATTCTCAATGGAGTAGAAGAGCTGCTCAATGCTCTCATGCACTGTTGAGCACAATGAAGTTTCATCTACGTCCTTGTGTGATCGCCAGTGCTGCACTTCTCGGAAGATGAGGTTGACAAACATCGGCAGGGTACACTTAGCTAGTGCCTCATTGACATAGATCTGCTGCCCTGAGGTGACCTTACGCTTGATATTAAGGAGCTGGTGCTTGAGGGTCTGGCTACACATCTTACGGTCATGTTGCATTAGCTCCACGTAGCGACTCTCGTCCTGGACGAGGCAACGTAACCTCTGTAGGATGCCATGCTTATTGGGTAATGTAGAGACCACCATCCGGACAGCCCGTGGCAGGTGCGCTGGAAGCCACCACAGCTTCCGGGCCTCGTCTGCTTCGGAGAGCTGTTCTAAGGCATCCAGCAAGATGACCAGTGGTCGCTGCAAGGAGGCCTCATTCAGCAGGCTCACCAGCAGCTCCCGCATCTCGCGGATCTTGTTGGGCAGGAAGCGAATCAGACAGCAGTAGTTGATGGCGATCTGCTCACAGATGCTCTGCAGGAGAGTGCGGAGGTCGGTGGAGAATTCAGAGGATCCAATGAAACGGACAATGACCACTGGGTCACTCTCTGGGCCCATTTCTTTCTGAAGCCAGGAGTAAGCCTGAAATAAAGAAAAAAATACATTCATTGGAACCTCATTTGTCCCCAATTACTGATACTGATAAGTACTATAAGAAAGAAGAACTCTGGAAAAAACTGGGATCATGTTGAGCTTTAGCATTAGGTTTAGGGCTAAGGTATACAGCAGAACCTTTGTTTAATAAAAGGCTGTGGCATCCTGCTCCATACTATATGATAAGAATGAAGAGACTTCTCTGTTCTTAAATTGTTATTTTTGCTGATCCTATGGATCCTGTTATATTGTCTTTTTTTACTACTGCTGCTGCTTCTAAGGAATTTCCCCATTGTGGGATTAATAAAGTCAATCTAATCTAATCTATTCACACATAAACCTACCCTCTACCCCAACTAAAGACATTACAGTAACCGAAGTATCAGAAAGATTTCATAGTTTTTATCTGTAATTAAACTATGTGATATGACAGTTAGTACTCCATTCCAACAAAAAAGGTTGTGCCCTAAATTACTGTTTCCCAACCCAGTCCTCAGGAACCGTTAGCCTGTTCACAATTTTGCTCCCTCCCAGCTCCCAATAAGAGCAAAAACCTAGAGTGTCTGGGAGTTCCTATGAACTGGCTTGGGAAACACTGCCCTAAGTCAGACCACTGTCCTTCAGGCATGGGATGCCAAAGGGTTTTAAGCTATGTGTTTTCAGACCTCAATTCGTCTGCCTTATCAGTTTGCTGCCTCCCTGTGGTCCTCTGCTGCTAATCATGAGGTTGGGGTTTTGGCTGAGTCTTAACGCACTGCAGAAAGAGCTGCCTCACTTTGGCTATGCGCCACGGTGACTGTAGCCAGGCAAGCTGTGGCACCCTGCCCATATCCCACAAAGTAAATCACTACAAAAGGGGAAGTCATGGCATCGATTATTAAGGCTAAAGAAACTGGCTACTGCTCAGGCCTCCCAGTACAGGGCACTGCAATATGACTCTAATGCATCTGGGTGGTCAGGTGGCTGGGGCACAGTGCCATGTCAGCTGCGGTGTGTGTTCAACTGACCAGACACACACACGCGCCACACACGCGCCACACACGCAGAGCAAAACAGGCACACAACAAACCAAACAGATGCCTCAAGAGTAACACTGACAGAGATGCAAAAGTATTAATATACATGCCAATATTTATCAATTTGTAAAAGGAAATTGGACAGAGGGAGGTAAGCGATACTCTGAGGAAGAAATATCATTCACTGTTTTGGCCTCCATCATAATTCTATATCTGGCTGTTCTCGCATGCACCCTAACATTATTAAATGTGTGTATGACCCCCCCCCCCCGCCAACATCATGAAATAAGCTTATAGAATAATATATCCTGTGGTTTATATGCCCCCCCCTCATACAGTCCCTGGGCACTCCATTCTCACTCTCTTCTGATTCATGTGTCTTACCTGTTTGGCTGCCTCTGCTATGAGAAGGGTCTTCCCTGTGCACGGCCCTCCATGCACCACCAGGGGGCTCACTCTGCTGGCCTTGGTGGGCAGCATATACCTGTGGATCACACTGAGAGCCTCACACTTGTACTCGTACAATGATGAGTAGGTCTTGCACAGGGACAGGTGCTGTAGGATCTCATCGTAAAGCGGGTCTGTCTCAGTATCGAAGTTCTGCTGCACAGTGGCCTGAATGATATCCACCATATCCTCATAGAACTGCTTGCAGAGACCTTCGACATAGTGGCTCTCCACCTCCTGGGAGTACCCCAGCTTCATGTCGCAGTGCGTGACTGAGGAGTAGACTCGCAGGTTGGAGGCTGCCACAATGGTTGGGATGAACTCATCGCGCACCTTCTGGAGCTGCTCGTAGGCCTCCTGGTTACGCACGACGCGATCGCCGTTCTGCGTGATATCCATGTAGCGGGCCATCTCCGGCAGCTTGGCGTAACGGTCAAAGTTGGCAATTTTCCGGATGTAACACACACATTTCTTCAGAAAGGCCGGTGTCTGCTTGCCCAGGGCGAAGTCTAACTCATCCTCGAGAGCTAGGAGAGTGATATAGGCAATCACATGAAAGCACAGCACGCGTAGCAGCCCCAATACCGAACATCTGAAGGTTCCCATGCTGTGCTGAAGCACAAGCTGGTCATTAAGCCGTTTCTTTTCCCTTCATAGAAGCAACAAATGTTTACTTCTGCAACTGGCCAGCAAACATGTAGGGCTCTGTTCCCTTGGGCTCAGGTGTACATCTCTAAACCATCTCTAAAATCAACTAACATGATGAAATCACATTGATCCGTAATGGCAATGCAGTATCAGAGTTTTACGGTTTGGTTCACAAGCCAAAATTTAGGCTGAATCAGTTAAAAATATCTTCAAATCATTTTCTAGCCCAAAGCCTTTGGCACTTTAAATCTGGTTGATTATTTTTTCTTTAAAACTTCACGAAGCCATTAATGGTTCTTACATTTACAGAACACACTTAAAATCTGAAAATAAGTGCCTGAGAGATATTTTCTTGTACATATATTGATTTCACCTCACATTTGGTCTAAGCAGCTCACATTTACACTACATGTTATTATGAATCGACAAAAGCTTAAAAGACCCCTGACACCAAAACGTGAGAGAAGAAGCAGATCGAAGGTTTGGTTGCAACACTGGAAGGGACCAAATTATCCCCGAATCCCCTGCACTCCTAAACACACCCAGCACCCCCATGACATTGGTAGGGACATACTCTCCTGTCCAAACCCAAATCCACACCCGTGGTTACAGATAAGGCAGTCTTTGCATTTGCCTTTCTGTTCATCATTGTAAGCCTGCTCCACCTACATGGAGTCAACGGTTCCTCGTGATTCATGGGGTCTAATAGGGGAAGATGACAGAAGTGAATTGGTTGCTGCAGGTGCTGCTCGGGGTGACTGTACCAGCTGTCCTCACCGGAGCAGAGGAACCTCTTGGCCTGGTTGCTCTTCATGGTGCCCTTCTCCTGTAGGTGATGAACGGCAGTGTGGAAGATCTTCTTGATCTCCTCTGACACGCTCCGCCAGGCCCTGTCTGTCTTGGCCTTGGTGCTGCCTGATTCCATCTACCAAACAAACACAGGGCCGCTGTCTTACTGCCCCTAGCATTTCATGTGTCTCCCTTTCTCAGGTGGGGAACATGCATGGAAGGAAAGTATGATGGAGAGAGAGACGGAGACCGAGAGAGAGAGAGAGAGTGTGTGGTAGAAGGACACTGGTTTTGGATTTATGAGGACTCCTCTGTGCGGACTGAGCCTGCTGCTTTTTCCATTTTCACCCTGCAGTGATTCTGAACGATAACATCCCCCCAGTCTACATTCGGACACAGTATAATAGGCTTTTTGACAAAAAAAATTACCCTCAGTTTGGACTGGCACAAATATATGTTTAGTTTAGTAGACCAAATACATTGCCGAGTTGACATTTTGAAAATGCAGCAAATAAATATGGAGGGAATTTTACATCCTGTGGACTTGCATCTATCCTTACACATTTTCTGCCTCCTCCAGGGGGCACCCAGGGTAGTGAGCATGTCTCATACCTTTCAGGAGATAAAAACATTGCAGCTTTTCAAAAACTCTCTCCAAAGAGCGCTGCTAGCTAAAGACCTGAACAGTATTGTGTAATGCTATTTCGAAGTCGTGTTCCAGGAATGTACCGGGGTGCTACATTGTATTGTGCTATGTGTCTGTGTCCATGTGGGTGTTTAGCAGGAAGACTAACACACTGATACATTTTGGGGGGTGGGTGGTGTTTGTTGATTACTGTGACAGTAAACACTGTAATTTCTGCTAATTCCTTCACTGTAGAGTCCTTGTGCAGCTGTAAAGCTAAGCAAGCTTCGATTCCTTCTTGTTCTCGATGGCACTGCGTACCGAGTTCTGGTAGTTCTTCAACATCTGAGCCTTGGGTTTGATGTAGTAGGCGGGTGGGACAGAGTTCTCGTCCCGGCAGTACCACTCCTCCAGGATATGCGTATCCAGCCCCACTTCCACAGCGGCGTCCAGGATCATCTCAAACTCCGCTGACTCTACCTCTCCTGGCACACGTATGCTGCCATACTTCTCGCCAACCAGGCCCTGTTGGTGACACAGAGGGAGAGCGGACAGGGCAGGTCAAATAAAGACATATGATGAGAACCTGTGAGCAGTGTAAGCATTTGCCCATAACCAGACTAAAAATGAAGGGGTTAACTAAGACGTGTCGACCAGCCAAAACCCAAAACTGTGCCAGTGATTATATAAGAAATATAGCTTTGGTCTGTTACATGAAAATTACTGTTGTGCTCTGAGGCTTATAAGCAACATTAGTACTGTCCACTTGGCAATAAAACTATTTTTGGAATTCCACCTAGAGAAAGATAAAGACCATACTGAAAATGAGAACTGGAGAATGAGGACATTCAAAGCTGGGCTGCATTAACAAAGGAGACTGTATCAGTGACATGAGGGGATCCTTCACACAGCACATAGCTGGCTCCACCAAGATGGGAACCCGGAATGTAACACCTCCATAAGTAAAGAATGTGACACGACGGCAGCTTGGAATACCCTGCACATCTGGCTTTGAAGGCAGCCGCTTTACTTCTGCACTACAAATCTACAGTAGTGCCACCTGCTGCAGTGGAGTGATAATCCTGCCCTGTGATGTACCTAAAGTTCTGACTCAGAACCTGTTCTTCACCATGGTACCTTTGGTCTCAGTGTGGGTCACCCAAAGCCACCTCTCAAAAGCTTGCTGTGTTGAAGCTTGACAAAACACCCTCCGGGCTGAAGTACATTGTGCTGAGGGCTGCGCTATCTCCACCAGTCCCATGTATCCTCTAGACTGCCCAATTTCTCACACCTCAGTGTCGATGACAGAGATGTGATGCCCTCAATGACCTTGAATTTGCAGGCCGCTTTGCAGCGGAGGATGTGTTCGATTTGGCCTCCCGACCTCCTTGGGGAACAAGGGCTTAGGGGGCGGTGTTTTCAGTTCAGTTCAGTTGTGTGGAGTAGTAAAAAACCAGGTAACCTTGGCCATTAGCAATGCATGTCCCCTACTCTAACCGCCAATCACATTCAGCCGTTCATGTCTGAAACATCCCCTCTGATTCTCTATCTTCTCCTTTCTTTGCTTTTCCGCCCATAACCTTCAAATAGTCACTCTTTATTGTCGGTGCATTACTTTTGTTAGGAAGATAATACCGTTTCTGGGGTGCATGATGCTTTCAATAGCCGTGAAATCAAAAGCGATCCCTCCTAAAAGGTGTCGAGCCATTATTTTTCTGTGTGCACACATTTGCTGGCGCGGAAGCAGAGACGCGTTTCTAAAATGGAGTGATGCAGGCAGCCGTTTGGGTGGACGTCAGTGAGAAACGCACGCCGCTTTTCTTAGTCGATAGGATGAAGATCCTGGGAGGCAAGCTTCATGTTAATGAGTCAGCCCACACACATCAGTGAAGTCACTCACAGGACCATGTGTACGCTATAAAAAAACACTTCTTTTCAATAGGTTTTGACAAAGGCTGTCAAAATGAGGTTATCTCTCTTTCTGAGATGAAGTCTAACGGATGCCTGTGTTGATTATCCAAGACAGTCCATCAAGTTTTCCTATTTTTAGCATTTCTGCAGTTGAGTGTGGAAAAGTGTTTTTGATTGTGGTATGAAAGCTGTAACAAACCTTATTGTTAGAGAAAATGCAAGAATAAGTCCAGCACTCCTGCCTTCCCTAGAGCAAAAGCTGGAAGTCAATAACAGCAAAGTGGTTTAATGGCATAATACTACACTACAGCTTCTTGGCACAGGAAAACTGCAGCTTTGAAGAAACATTTTTGTTTACATCTTGTTGACAGCTTTTTTTGCTTCCTCTCTGGTGCCGCGGTGCTGGCAGAGCTGTTTCCTGCTGTTTCGCTTCTTCGGTACCTTGCAGACGTGAATCTGCAGCCATTAGTCTTATTAACGACGGGGGAGGTGGGATGGGGTGCAGGGAATCGCCAAGAAGGGGGGCAGCTTCCGTCTACTTGGGCCATCGTCAGGGCAACGGGCCACTGCCTTGGCCTCTGTTCCCTCACACACACACACACACACACACACACACAGTCACAATGGATGACGATCCAGAAAAAACATGTCCCCGCCCCCCCCCACACACTCGCTGTTCCCCACAGTGGAGAGATGACTCCATTGGCCCAGCCCGCTTGGCTTACTGTCAACGCCGGCTGTTTGAAATGCAGCCAAGACGACGGCGGCATCGCTGCAGATGAGCACAAACTACTTCAGGTTTGCTTGCTTCTTTTCCTGTCAGTGACTAAACCAGCCTGAACCAGAGAACAGCACTGATTCTGCATCCTGCCCCGCGTCGGTGTTTCAGCCAAATGCTTCGCAGCATTAGCCTCAGGCCAGTGGAGGATCCAACATGGTGTTCCTCAAACAGCAGGTGTCCAGCTTATGGCCATCCTATGACCTCATCTTACATACAACGGGATTCTTTCACTACATGAACTCCCTCTTAACTGAAGGGGTTTTTGGTGAAGTGTGGTGTTCTCCCTAAGCAAACCTTATGGGGGTGTTTTTCAGAATTTATTTAATGTATCATTGAAATAATTTTTATAGATTTCTAAGGAAGGATTAATGTTTAAAGGAAACTATATCAGAAATGGCTGTATCATGTTACACTGGGAAAACATGAAGACATTATGTGATGCGGTAATATCAGCTGAAAGTAATGGACAGATATTATGTGTCTAGTGAACAACAGCTTCAAAGAAGGCAGGTAAAAAAAGCAGCAGACAAGCAGGACTCACACTCAGCAGGACTGACATGCTCCACTGGAGCTTCACACATGCCTGCTGACGACAGCCCATTTTAGGACCCTGTACTGCCTTAGCATCTCTCAGCGGCTCCCTGAGGCCGGGCCAGAGTCCAGTCAGCCAGCCAGAGAGGGAAGTGGTGGGGGGGGAGGGGCTTGCTTGGTGACAGGAGGGGAGGGGTGAGGGGCGGGGCTTGCTTGGGGACAGGAGAGGAGGAGGGAGGGGCGGGGCTTGCTTGGGGACTGGAGGGAAGGAGTTACTTGCTGGATTTCAATGTGGACTGTGCAGTTTTGTTGATTTTAGAGCCATGGAAGAATAGATATTGAGGAGATGGCAATAAACTGGGGAACATGACTTATCAAGGCCACATTACATTTATGCATTAAATGACTGGTGTCCTGTCCAGGATGTGCCCTGCGTAGGTAAGTGGTTGCACGGACGGATGGATAAAATGTGTGAATTTTTAATGAGTAATGGTACAGATGTGACAGAGAGATGGAGAGGCCTCATTGTGTCTTACAGATGAGAAGCGCTGCTTACATGACACGCATGCTGCTGGGACCTGCTGCCATGGCCTGCATCTGTCGTGTGCCGCACGGGCACTGAACACCGGCTGGTATGCGGGCGGCATGGGTAACAGGTGCGGAGGGTAACTTCAGCTGGCTCATGTCAATGCTCTTTCTGCACAGCATGAGCCCTCAATGTAATTTCTGATAGGAAGAATAATTCTAGCGCTGACCAGTTGATGAGCTCCTCTACTGCACTGCCCATGTCACAACTAAATGTTTTCATTTAATTCAGGAGACACATTTTTGGTCATTTGCATAATGGGTCATGCAAATGTAGTGAAGCCGTACTTCTTTGTGTAAAATGCTATTTAATGCAGAAGCTTATTTAGGGTCAGCCTTAGAGTTTCAGCTAGGGAGCAGAGGAGGGGGTCTTGTTTGGGACACCCCTGACCCCTGGTAGTCCTCCATTCACAGTGCCACCTGCCTCTGCACACAACACATTACATTTTAATCAGTTGGGATAAACTTGACTGGGAAATTCTGCTTCCCAGTGCTGCTCTGTCATGTGAAACAACCTCAGAAAAATTGCCCGTTTCACGTCTGTAACCTGGATTCCTCCACTCATACTATGCCATCCCCCCATGCTGAATAGTGGGCTGGGATGTAGCTGCAGTGAGATGTTTAAAAACAAGCGGTAGCAGGGGTGGAGGGGTTGAATGTTTTCTTCTCGTCCCCATGAAGACGACACAGTCCACTTTGAGGCAGCGGGGGGGGGGCATGAAGGGGGGGCATGACGGGGGAGGTAAAAGCATATCGTCTTATACCCCCAACCAAACATGGCCCTGCGTAGGTGTTCA
>JAODKE010000015.1:20792665-20805589 GCA_026779605.1 Mormyrus hasselquistii
AGCTTATTAACCATGCTGACCAACTCCTTAACCTTATTGACGATCTCCTTAACTATGCTGACCAGCTCATTAACCATGCTAACCAGTTCCTTAATCATGCTGATCAGCTCCTTAAACATTCTGACCAGCTACTTAAACATGTTGACTGGCTCCTAAACCATGCTGACCAGCTCAATAACTATTCTGTCCCGTTAATTAACCCTGCGCTGGGGACCGTAACATGTTTACATATTGCTGGAAGAGAGTGGACTGCACGTCTATGAAAAGGTACAGGGGGTTAGTTTATTATCTGCATGACTGCAAAACAAAGCTGTCTAATTAAAATCTAGATGAAGACATTAGGCATCTTCACTGAGACAAGGGAGCTGTAGGTAATGTGATTGCAGGCAGCAGCCTCTGTGTAACAGGCTGACGGATGGAGAGATTCACCGACAGAAGCCATCTTGCGCACTGTGTGCTGTGCTGTGGTGTCTTAACAATGACCACTGATCACCAAACTCTAAATTCTAAAATTCTTCCCCCTCAGTCTGTGTTCGCGCTAAGCACTGCAGTACAGAATTCTGCCTCCTGCTTCTTTCCATGGTGAATCTGTATTTGGTTTCATGATCCTTACGTGACCCCCTTGTCCTGAATGACCGACTCTCACAGTAAACAACGACACCGAAAATGCTGCTTGATTTAAAAATAGCACTGGTTCAGCAAATAACAAACACCCAAGGTCTGCCGGTACATGTGACTGCAGTGGGTAGAGACCAGCCGTCACTGTGGGAGACGGAAAGCGGTCACTTCCAGTGATCGTAGTGAACATGTGCTCTGGCTGACATGCGACAAGAGCGATACGATCACAAGGTGGCAAACACAGCGAGACACCACACAGTATGCCATCTAAGCTGCATGTCAGTGACCAACCAACTGGTATAATGCCTGTTTTACTTCAGTTTGTGAGTGACGTCTCTTGTCTTTTAAGATTTGCAGCCTGCATGGATAAAAGGCTGTTTACATTTTGGGAAGTTTCAGCTTACAGTACAGACTATTATCATGTTTGTGCTGAACCTGAGAATGACAGTGTCTTTGTGGAGAGAGTGGCAACCTCGTGATGTGATTAGTGTCTCTGCAGAATTAGCCAGTTTACTGTTCTCTGACCTGCTTCATTTATGCAGAGGTAATGCTAACCTTGGGACAGTCCCAGGTGAAAAGCCACACAGACCCACTTAAACTGCGCTGGGACACTCGCTGCCCTCCACTAAGTGGGGGAATGGGTCCTGTATCCTATGCTCGTCTCTATTCAGTTTTGAATGAATCCCCCGAATCCCTGACCTGTGCCTCCCCTGCAAACCAGCTCAAGGGGACAGAGTCCATATGGTCTTTAAAATGCAGGAATATAGTGCTTGGCCTCGCAAGACAGTATTTTTAACAGTCACATTACAGTAATGGCACCTGTCCCGCATTCCAGGCTGGGGAGGTGCATTTGGTGTGTGCCAGGTCTGACCTCTGCTGGGGAGGGGGGCCCAGAGCCTGCACCTGGGCAAAGGAAGCTGCGGACCCCCCGGAAAGCCAGTTAGGTAGGGCAGCTCATATATCTGCGTCACTAAGTCTCTGCGGAAGCTTGTAGGACATGCACAAAGGACTCCCACTGAAGTGGGGGCATCTTAAATCAGAGGCTCGCCCCTCTGCACGTTGATCGATCCTCCCGAAGGAAGAGAATCGTGGGTGCACCTTCATCCCAAAAGGCATGAGATCGCACACACACAGGCCTTGTGTTCAATGAGTGCTTTTACAGCCCCCTGAAGTGCAGTGAAACAGCAACACACATTGCAACACCCCCCCCCCCCCCCACCAACATTTGTGAGGAAAGTGCTGGTTTTTGGATGTCTGTGAGAAGCAGAGAAGGGAACATGCCCCTCACACAAGCGAGGAGATTAACTTAGAGAGGATTAACATGCTCAGAATCGCTTAAATATCTGACAAATTGAAATACATTAGGCAGATGTTTTGTCTAGTTCTCATGGGTAAATGATCCCTTGCTGAAAGAAAACTGATGTTTGAAAGCTGTTTGAGACGTACACCTTTGCTGTTCTGATCAATACTTGAAAGAATCCTGTTTGAAGCTCACTAATAGAGCTGTAAAGATATTCAGTCCTGTTTATGCGGAGTATGACGTCATCAAGCAGGCCCTGGATCTTCTCCTTCCCTGGTGCCTGATGCCCAGCGAGCTGTTATCCCTGGGGCTCCCGGGAAAGACAGCATGTCCTGCTGCAACTGTAATGAGGGTGCCTTAATTCTAGCTATCTACAGCTGCTGCAACCTCACAGGCAGGGATGGAGATTAGCCTCAATTTCAGCGGCAAGTGCTGTCCAGGGGCCCTGAACATTAGTTCCTGTGACGCTTAAGCATCACAGGAAGTGTTTGTGGGTGGGGCTGAGGATTGAGGTCAGACTGTGACACTTTGATCGGAAAGTGGTAGCGAGGAGTCAGCAAACCCAACAAGGAGCATTTTTTACAGTATAAAACAGTGTGAAAGGGCAGCACTGGAGATAAGGATGATGAATTTGCGGGGTGGTCTGAGAGACAGAAGCACAGACACAGAGAAGCAGAGCAGTATACATCTGCCCTTTATGTCACCCCCTTACCATCCCAATCCAGTTACAGTGGGGAAGCATGTGTCTCTCTGACTGTATGAGGCCATGGCTGAGGGCCACCCTCTCGGACAGTTTGTTTCAATCCCATTTAGAAAGAATGGAGTCTGGGAGAGGAACCGTGATTCCCCAGTGAGTGTGTGTGTGTGTGTGTGGGGGGGGGGGGTGGTAGTGTTTGCAGAGAGTGTGGGAGGTGAAATGAGATAAATTCACAGAAAGGGGGTAAAAAAGCTGCCCTGGCAAATTCATTTCTGTAGTGAAATACGACAGCAGCATAGTTAAGGCGCTTGTGAGCAGTCTGTCGGTATGATGGTGACTAATGTCGTACGACCGGATACTGGAATAAGGGAGTAATGTAATATCACGATTGGTAAATGAGGCTCATAGAACAGAGCTGTATTCATGAGGGAGACCATTCCCGAATCTGACAGATTAACTGAGCGTAAGCAGGAAAACTGGGGAGCCCAGACCGTGAGAGCGCACAGGAGGCACTTTCCATAGGTCCTCTGAGAGGGGCGGAGCTTTTTATTTCATGACAGCCACGCCGCGTCATCTCCTTTGTGAAATTTTATTAACAGCACAACATCCACTAATCCTCAGGTTTCGGCTCAGGATTCGTGTAGGTGCCTCCATGGTAACAGAGCCTATCAATTACAGAGTTTGTGCAGGAACGCACAACATGCTTTCTCACCTGATTCCAGCTCTGTTTTAATTCCCAGGGTGCTTTCAAGTAACCTGAATGGCATGAATGTATTTTATGGATTCCTGCACTGATTTGCAAGTAGGAGCTTCGTCAGACCGTCATAATGATGTGAACTGAGATTAACTTAATTGAATCAGGTGATTAATATTCATGCAAACTTCGGAAAGTAGAAGTCAAGTCGCATCTATTTGGTTGGCATGTCAGAAGCAGCTAGCTGTAGACTTTTGAGACAGCGTCACCCTTCTAGACACATTTAAAATGCAAATGTATTAATCAGGGGCTGCAAGGATTCATGCTAATATATTCACTTAACCTCAGGGAGCAGCTCATCAGCGAGGCCTCAAGCAGCACTTGGGGATCTGCCCTCACTCTGGCCTCCAGTGCACCTACAGGTCTCTAGGTTAAGTCTCACTGGTGTGATGATTATCTGTATATACATCCTGCGTGATTATTTGTATATTCTTATATTAAACCCTGCATGATTACCTTTAAATTACCTATTGTGAAATTATCTGTATATTGTTATACTAAACCCTACATGATTCCCTGTATATTAAATCCTGTGCGATTATCTGTATTTCAATGCTACATTACATTAACTGGATGTTCCTATATAAAATACTAGTCTTTGTAGGTTCTTATAGGACATCCTGTATGATTACCTGTTTTTTCCATGTAAAATGCCGTTTATGTTTATGCAGGTTTATCTTCCTACTGCATATATAATTGCAGTGGCTATGAGGTGTCCGGTGTCATGCTGGCTCAGTGGGGGACTTTGCTCCTCCCGCAATGTCTGTTCGAATCCCAACCCTGTAGTTCATTGGTTTTCCTGTTTCCTGCTGCAGCTCAATGACGTGCAGGGAGGCTAATTGGTGTCTCTAAATTGCCCAGTGATAGACTGGCATCTCATGACACCACACGACAGTCATGACATTCCCAGAGCAGATTAAACTGGTAGCCCTGTCAGGATGCATAAGATGCTGCACCCCCCCTGAGGGACGGGCAGGCGTCGGCCTGCGACACTGTGATGTGAGAGGCGTGTTTAGTCCAATGTGCGTTAATCATCTGACTGGATGATCATGGTGACAGGCTGAGGGCTGCGGAGAGCTGACTGAGAAGCTGTAAGCCAGCCTGACAACCCGTCCTGCGAGTTTGCGGTCTGTCATGTTTCATAAAGTCGCGCTTATAAAATAAATGATAAGCAGCTGCTAATTTTGTCAACATATCACCCCACTGGGACACACACACAAATAAGTTGGTCTTCCTATCTAAATGGGGACCGTCCATTCATTTCTATAGGAAAAACCCAAATCCCAGTCACGAAACACCCTCAACCCCTACCCATCCCTAACCTTAACCACGAATAACCAACCCAAATACAACATTTTTGGCATTTTTACTTTCTTGATTGCATTCACAGATTTTTATCCAAATGGTGACCTCAAAAGATGTCCCCAAAAGTAGGGAAATTTCAGGTTTTACTACACTTTGGGGACAATTTGGTTCTCAAATGAGATCTATAAACCGCCCCCCCCACATACACACATACATAGGGGAAGGGAGACACAGATATCTTACCTGGAATTCAATCCCATAATTCTCCCGACAGAAGTCCCGCAGCTTTGGATAGACATGCTCTTTCAGGGCGTTCCTCTCCGCCTCTGTGTCTGCATGGGGACCAAAGGGGGGGGACAATTATACACAGGATGTTATGGTCACATGACCACAGCGGATGGCATTTCCTGAACAGCGAAGGGCATGTACAGTCTGATGTGTCTCTCACACACACCTGTGCGTGAACCATTATTTCTATAGTATGCACCTTAAACGACTAAAAACAGTGTCTGATTAAGATCAGGGCTGAGTTTGAGGGACGGGGGTCTAACAGACCCCGTTGGCCCTTTGAGAAGTCCCACGTATCACTTTAGCTGTCTGAGTTTATTGCAGTAAAAGCCTGCAGAGCGCAGCGTCAGAACCAGGTAGAGCGAGCCTTTGGAAAGTCAGATATCCCCCCTCCCCCCTTAGTGCAGCCTAGCGATTGCAGATAGCTGTCACCAGCTGAGGTGTCGCAGAAAATATACAGATATGCTTACGGGGGAATGCGGAGGAACGTATGGAGAAGAACTGGATAGTGCAGGAAGGAGAATGTCCTTCCTCGTGGGGATTTCTAGACCATGGTGATGGAGAAGCAAGACGAGCTACCTTATGCCTTCATGAATCAGCTTCAAGTGCAAAAGCAGGGAAAATGCTTCCATTATGAATTCAGTCCAATGCAGCCCACACACATCAGTGCATTCCTACATATAAAACATGTACAGTACTGTGCAAAAGTCTTAGGTAATCAAAGAAAGTGTTTAAGTGCTATTTATCTGGAAGATAAGTGTATATTTGTTTAAAAAATTAACACAATTTAATATTCCAAAATAATCACGTGAATAGTAACACGATAAAAAAACAAGATTTGTTGTGTTCTCTAAAAAGATGAACACCGCTTTAGTTCCCAAACCCCTCCTCAGGGGGACCCCTAGTCAATCCAAATATTTGTTAAATTTTACCACCAGTTCAATTAGTTAATTAACAATTAGTAAAGTCATTAAATGAGGTATTGATGTACAAATACATTCAAATACATTTTAGTCAACAAATACATTGGATGGTAACTCCAAACACTATGGTGATAGTAGGAGAGGTTTTGACTGATCTAACTCGCTAAATCATACTGTAGTTTTACACCAACACAATTTTCACTAGAAGCCTTTGGCATGGTATGGTATGTATAATTCATTGACAAAATTTGTAAAAAAATATTCAAAAATATACTAAAACAGATTTGAACACACAATAAAATACTCTTTGTATAAAGTTTTGTGTTTAGAACGTTTCCAAAAGAGAGCGGGGCTCGTGGGCTACAGCTGAAAGGGTTTGACAAATCAACAAACACATCTGTTAGGCTTCCTTCAGAGAGCATAACCTATCACGAATTTAACAGATAAATATTTAATGCTGACTGGCATCTCATCCAGGGTGTCCCCTGCCTTGTGCCCCTGTGCTTCCTGGGACAGACTCCAGGTCCACCTCAGCCCTGCGCTGGAAAAGTCCTCAAGGCAGATGGGCAGATTGAAAGATTAATATTAAATATTAAAGAAAACTACACTGCTGTTGACCGCAAACCAAGAAAACTGACCTTTTATGCTTTATATCTGCCTTTGCAGCACTATGAAAAAGCCTTTGTTGCTCTACACAATTTAAGCACATTTTCCCATGTATTGGCTCTTTTTGTGGGTTGTAGTTGTACAGAAAGATTGAGAAAAAAAATGGCACCAAAATTGCATGCTTCTTCTCTTTGAAGATGTTCCCACTGCACAGGTGTCGTGGAGAAGTTACTTCCCAAAAAGTGGCAGTTAGCACCAGCTGGTTAGACAGAAAGGCAAACAGCCAGGCCTGATTTGAGTCAGCCGTGCACAATATCAACAACAATGAACTTTGGACTCACCACCAGTGTGAATCAGCCAGACTGCTATGGTACACCGCAGCAAGTCTTTTAAGTGGTATAGGGAGAGGGAAGCACATTACCCCAATCTTGGCTTCCCTTCACTGGCTTCCAATATACTTTCGGATCCGTTTTAAAATTCTTTTATTTGCGTTTAAGTGGTCTTGCTCCAGCCTACCTGGCGGAATTGCTGCACCCATACTGTATGTTCCATCTCGCTCTCTTAGGTCCATAGACCGATTTCTTCTTCAAATTCCGAAAAACCGATGCAAACTTTTTCAGTAGCAGTTCCACAACTATGGAATGAGTTGCCATTACACATTCGACAGGCTCCATCAGTGAATGTTTTTAAATCTCGTGCAAAAACTCATTTTCAGTCTCTGGCCTTCAACACAGTGTGAAGTGTTTTATTGGATGTTTTGTGTTCTTTATGTAGTTTCTACTTTTAGTTTCATTACTTTGATTTTTGTTTTTGTTATTATCGTTTTGATTTTATTAGTATAATAAAACACCTTGGTGTTTTCTTTCTTTTATTTGTTTGGCCTGAATGGCTCTTATGTTGGCTCTTCGCACAGCACTTTGATCAGCGCTTGTTGTGTCAAAGTGCTCTATAAATAAAGCTGTATGGTAAGTTTGCAGGTAAGTTTGCAGGTTCTAGAACCTCAAAATGAAAAGGTAGTGCATGCTAGTCTGGAAACAATTAAACCAAGTTCATACTTCACTCTTCCTCACTTGCCTTCAGTTGGGGACGTGATGCAAATTTTATTATCAGAGGTTGACTGCGGTTGATTGTGATCAGTGTGCGTGGAGCCCAGATTTTTATGTCTAGTGGAAACCTTGCACATCCATGTGCATCGACCAAGCATGTGCAAGATAACTGGGTAGGTGTTTCCAGTAGGGGGCAGCGTGGACTTTCACAGATCAGTGGTCAACGACGAACGAGTAGAGGAAGGAGTGTCGCTGTTGTAGTAGTTATGGTGAGCAGCTGTATGAGGAGCGTCAGAGGTAACTGAATATCTCATTTTTCACACTGTCCGGACATTATACCCAGGAATATGGTATATTACAAAGCACTATTCTGGCATTTTTAAATCTTGGCGATAAAATTCATTGAGCAGGTGTGGGGTGGTCCCGGCTACTTTTATTGTATGGATTTCAAAATACTCTGGTTTGCCTTATTACCGTAATATTGCCCAAGCCCTAACTAATAACTCTAAAGCTTTTCATAAAACTTTAAACTGCACATTAAGAAAGACAAGAAGACTCAAACTTGTCAGTAGACACCTGGAAAATCCTCATAATCTTCTATGGACAGGTGAGCCACATGTGGGGCTTTGTGCCTGACACTGGCTCATAACATCTGCTGAAATCCTAATGCTCCATTCAGCAGCACTCCTGAGTGCGAACAGGGACTCATACGATTTTACTGGAGGTGTTTAGATGCTGCTAAATGTGGTACTGCCATTCTGTGGGTATGACAGGAGGATTACTCTCTTACAGCGATCATAGACATAAGACATTGTGTCGCTTGAAGCACCAAATACAAGAGAGAAGGATCGAGAAGTTGTTTTCTTTCTTTCTTCTGGTGCCATGTTATCTAACAGAGACTTTAAGCTGACATCCTGATAGCAAGCATGCAGAAAATCAGAGAGAAACAGAGCTGTTTTCCACAGTGCCATGCTGTATATAATATGACACTGACACATATATTTGTATGTTATCTTCAAAGCAAAATAATGTCAGTAGGAGGTATATTAAGCGTAGACCTTTTGTCTCGTGTGGGCGGGTTTGATCCGCCAGGCTCCACTATAGAGTGCAGTCTGTTGAAAGGCGCTCCCTCGTCAGCTGAGAGCGAGAGCACTGGAGATACATGTCCAGGAAACGGCATGAATCAGCTGACGGCAGCGGGAATCTGCGTGTAACCAGGGACGGGCGCACACTCAGAGAGTTCCTCGCCAGGTGTTACGGATCAGAAGCATAGTCGATCAAAAGTGTGGATGTGGCACACAAGTCAGAAACCACATGCCTGGCATAAAGACCCGAGTATTTAGGTCTCTGCCACATTTCTTGGGGTTCTACTTGAGCCAAACTGATAAAAAAGGCTGTCACTTTTCCAAGAAATATAGCTAAAAAGAGAGCGGCTGTTCTTTCGTGACAGGAGTGCTGCTAAAATTACACATCGGCACAGAAGAATCGGTCCGGTTTTGCTTAGCTGGCAGGATTCTGAAGCCATGCTATTGAAGGGAACAACAAGAACATGCTGTCAGGAATAGCTTGTGAGGAAAGTAGCTTGTGAGAGCATTGTCAGCCCGTATGAGAGGTGTATCTGAACAGGACCAAGGCACATATGTGTACACAAACCAAACATAAAGTATGATTCTTTGCAAGTGTTTCCTGCAGAAGCTATAAGGATTCAATATCCGACTGGTGGAAGTGATACATGTTACAGTCCAGAGGGAGTCAAACTGCCCTTCTGCTTGTCTTACACAAAAGATCTCAGCCTAAGAACATTCCGGAAGCCGGGCTGCTCCCTCATCCTTGCTCTCCTTCCTCCCTGTCTGATGCCAGAGGTCGGAGTTACCCTAAAGGGATAAGGCACACCCCCTCCAAAGCCCCCACACCCCAGCCCCAAACCAGTTAAAAAATAATTTCAGATAAATCTGCTAGGTAAGTTTGCTCTGGTGATATGACGCACAGGATAAGTCTCCTTAATCCAAATATTAATAGTATGAACAAATACGAACAGTCTGCATTTCTGTGAAGGAGGAGAGTGCTATTTTAAGGAGTCACGCCTCATTACATTTTTGGGCTCCGTGACTCGACGAGGCACAGCCCTCATCGCCCCGTCTCTGCCCCCCCACCCCCCCCGAATACTCAGAATTAGAAAATAATCCAGCCGTGGGGGACTCACTCTGCGGCTCTCTCACGTGTAAGTGTCAAATTAATATGACTCTGTCGATATCTGAGAGCCAATACTGAATTAATCTCACTCTCTCAGGCAGTATGTAAGCAATCTCGTTACTCATGATAAGGGGACACAGCTTTGGAGATGGAGGCAACACTAGTTGACCTTTACTGGTTGCGTAAGCACTCAAATCGGATGCTAATGCTTGGTGTTAATGCTGGACAGACCCGGAGCCCATGGGCCCAGAGAGGCTGCTTCATTTGCAGAACAACCAGACTCTCTGCATGTGTTACAGTAGATCTTAGACTCAATCTCATTGCTGGGCCACACAGTTACATCTTGCTTTGTTAATTTGTATTTAGTCTCTTCTGAAACACAAAACTTCATGACAGATCTTAGGTCATGTATATGGGGGGTGAGGGGGCCAGGGTGAGGGTCACCTGCATCTCTGATGGTCACACGCACCCACATAGGGTGGGAGGGTGATGTAACTCAGCACGGAGATGCAGAGGCCCCAACGACTCATTCAGAGTCCAAATACAGGAGGTGCGGTTAAAGGAATATGCTACTGTCAGCAGATGTAAGATAAACAGCTAAGGTGAGCGGAACCGGCATCCTGCCCTGGGTGTCTCGGAACCGCCATCCTGCCCTGGGTGTCTCGGAACCGCCATCCTGCCCTGGGTGTCTCGAAACCGCCATCCTGCCCTCGGTGTCTCGGAACCGCCATCCTGCCCTGGGTGCCTCACTAACACCCCACACAGCCACCCATTCTTTAAAATAACACTGGCAGACAAATGACACAAGTAAGAACAAATGCCAGAGTGATCCAGAGGCCGTTTCCGCAATGAGCGTTCCCACTCAGTCTTCTGGTGTCAGATATCAGAGGGGGCATTATGAAGTCACAAGCACCCCCCCCCCCCCCCCCCCCATCCCTGAAACCACACTGATAACCTCCCACTTCTAGCTCAGCCAGTCACGGAAAACAAATGCATTACCTTACAGCCCCCCTGTAATGGTATAGTTCCCCAGAGACTCTATCCCTATTCAGCTCAGTTTTATAGATGTCAAAGTTAAATACGTGACATGACGGATGGTAATGGAATATTCTGTGGGGGATGGGCACGGGGGCCCTGGGCCGTAGGATACATACATGACTCACATCCAATCAAGTGCCACCTTGAAGGCCCAGACCCTCCCCGCACACCTGTGAACCATATGAATTTCATGGATCTGAGAGGCTTTGCGGCTCAGGGGGCTCATTGGCTACCTGCTCGAAGGAGGAGGAGTCAACAGCGGGGGGGTCTTTACTGTGGATGTGCGCAGGGAGTTTCATGCATATCATTCACTGTCAGTATTACTGTCGTTAGCGTTAGCACTGGCTAATGTGTTTAGCCCTTGTTTTTCATATTCTCATGTCTCGCATGAAAGGTTGTTTCTCTCATGCCTTATTTGCTTACCTAATGTATTCTTCCTTTGTTTTATCCAGCTGTTTTATTTGATTTATCCAGTATATTGTGGATGAAGGCTTTTATCATAACCATTTACTATAACCAGTATTTTTAAGGATAAGGAGCCGATCACATCACAGCTTAAACCTTCTCAAGCTCCAGACAGATACAGTGATTAATTGCTTTTGTCCTTTCTGGCTGCTGTTGAATTTGTGGTGACTGACAGAGGAAGATAACGCTTTTTAATTGATTCGCAAAACAGCCAGGCAGCTTGAGCGACACTCTGCTCTCTGGCTAGAATTAAAACCATCCGGATTCGTCAAGCCCGTGTCAGTGCGATTCATTAATGGTGGATCGTAGCCCTCACAGCCCTGGAAACACAAGCGCTCTCCAGGAGAGTATGTACGCTTCTGCATGAACATTTTGGCCTTATCTAAGTTAGACTGAATGCCATTTTGGTTTAAGAGCTCTTCCAGGTGTCCAGTAGATGTTCAATAGATGTTCAGTAGATGTTTGCATTTGTGAACCCATCGCCTACGATATAAAGAAAGAGAAAATGTACTTTTGTGCAACATCCTTGCAGCCCGTGCCATGGGTTTGACTTAGACATCCGTCATTCAGTGTGACCACACCTCGCCAGCAACGCTTGGATAGCAAGTTCCATAGTGCACTCGCCATGCCCTCTAGTGGTGATGTGGGCACACTGCAAGGGCCAACAAAGCTGGGTGTTTCCCCTCCAGAGAAACACAGAATCCCCATAAGAGATGAGCTGGAATGGGAGGTTCCTGCATTCAGCCACTCATCGCTAAGGCTTTCCATGCAATCGGCCGTCCCTCAGCCAGAGGCGTCCTAGTACAGGTTTCACGGCAGCATGCGGGCGAATATGGAAAGTGTTCCTGCGGGGGGGAGACGGGGGGGGGAGCTGAGGGCCGTGTTCACAGGGTCATGAAGGGCAGTTAAGCGGATGACGTCTTACCGCTGCTCCTCCTGGACGAGCTCCAAGCTCACAAGCCCACCCGGACATGTCCACGGCCGTCATTACAAACAGCCCATTTCAGCCCTGCAGCTGCTGCCAGTTTTGGACCCCAAGGGCTCCATCATTATGGAATCGCATTGGTCACAGGAAGTATCCATTCTCCCTTCCAGGTTATCCAGTCTTATTATTTCACAAGTGGAGACCTTTGTAAATAACGACTTGTGCAGCTTACGGAGCTTCAGCCTTGGATGATTCTAGGGGATTCAGAAATTCCCAGCGAGGGATTTAAACTGGCAACATCATAAAGACTCCATGCCCTCTCCTGACCACAGTTTGAACTAGAATAAGTTGCTGATACTGACCTATATATGCCTACAGTATATATAGCGCTTAGAGGTGACACTGTGGCTCAGAGGGAGGAACTGTTGCCTCACACCTTCAGCACTGGGAGCTGGAATGCCATCCCTGCTCTGGGTGTGTGTCTGCACACTCTAACTGTGTTGTGTTGGTATTTTCTGTGTGCCCAGATTTTTTTCTCACAGTCTAAAGTCCGCAGTTACTCTAACTGGAGTCCCTATACTGCACATAGTATGCATGTTCCCGAGGGCATCCCGTCCAGGGTGTACCACAGCCCCGTGCCCTGTGATGGACTGGCATCCCGTCCAGGGTGTACCACAGCCCCGTGCCCCGTGATGGACTGGCATCCCGTCCAGGGTGTACCACAGCCCCGTGCCCCGTGATGGACTGGCATCCCGTCCAGGGTGTA
>JAODKE010000015.1:20857668-20874043 GCA_026779605.1 Mormyrus hasselquistii
CGTCGGCGGGGGGGGCTGGTCTCCGTGGGGTTTAGGGTGTTGTTTCTCTGTGGGGTTTTGTAATCTAATTTTTTTTTGTTTTTTTTTTTTGGGGGGGGGGGGGGGGGGCATTGTTTCAGAGAGGGTAATTACATTGCCGTTTTTGATAATGTGCTGGCTGTGATTTAGTGAGCTCTGGCATGCGCATTGATCACATGCTGTCTGCGTCGTCCTCTGGGTCATCACTCACAGCAAAAGTGTGGGAAGTGATGGTGTGAGACGGACGCCAAAATGTCACTCCGGTGTCACACAGATCCATACCCTTAAGGACTTTACAGTCGATTTGTTTTACTTATGGCTGCACCGAAAAACAAATTGACTTGCAATAAAGCAGCATCTTTTGACTGTGGGTCAGAATGTGAATTTTAATGTTTGATCACAGATGAAAAGGTTCCCAAAAAAGGCTGAGGGAGCTGAAGGTTTTTTTTAATTAGCGAATTTAACCACAATCCCATAGTCTTGTCACTGTTTTATGGTGTGAAAACAGATTTGAATACATATTGCAATTCAGATTCATTTGTCAGCTGAGAAAGAACAGGGTCTTTATTAGCCACTGAAAAGAACAGAATGTAAAATTCCCTGTGTTTCAGCTCATTTACTGCTCACTTCAATGAGAGTCGCACTTCACATGGATTAGTGTTGGGAAAATAAACGTGTTTCAGAGCCTGCCAGTCCAGGCTCGATGGTCTGAGCACTGCAATGTCTTGTCAACTTGACACCAGCACTGTGAATGATAAACAGATTTCCTTCTTCTACCCACATGTACTGAGCTTGACCAGTTGCCTTACACCTGCCCTTATAAGGAGAAGCAGGATAATCAAGTATAATCCTGATATTAATGCTCCACTGGGGCACCTTGGATGAGACTGGGGGTGGGTAATTGGTGAGACAATGACCTCCTTTTCGTAGAGACAACCGAAGAACACCTGTCAATGTGGTGGAAAACCATCTTACATCATCCATAGATCTTCCATATCTGTCTATACAGGACATGATGACAGAGAACCTGAATATAAAGCCAGGAAGCACAGGGACACTCGCACATGCTGCGGGTCATTTATAGAGAGAGATGCACCTACTGTAGATGTATATTTTTTGACTGCCTGACAATGCAAAGTCATGTGGAGAGCACGCATATCAGTGCTCACGCATGCATGCACTCATGCACACACACTCACAGTCATCTTTGTGGGGACTAGCCTTTCATTTCTTTAGGGGACACTTTAATATCAGAATGATGACCTCAACTCCTCAAAACCAAACAAAATACGTGACTTTTGGCATTTTTACTTCACAGATCTTTGTGGGGACCTGAAAAATGGTCCACATACCATAAAATGAACAGGTTTTTGTCACATTTTAGGGGGCATTTGGTAAAACCTAATCCACACACACAACTGCAGCCCTGGGGGTGTGCAGGGTACAGCGCTAACTGCTAAGCTAATGTACAGCTGAGCTTCTCATGGCATTATATGATTTATTATTGGATGCCTCCATCCAGACTAGTGTCTCTTTTGGATCTTGCACCTGCGTGGCTTCCGGCCATTTGGCAGTTTATCCTCACGTCCCATTAACTGCCTCGTTCAGAATGGATCGTCTGCGATGCTTAATTAAAGGACTGTGCCCTGCGTTGGCTTTTAACGATGGAGGTCTGTTAAAGGCCCCCCTCTCTATCACTTCTCCGGGAGCACAAAGGTGTAACACAAATGGTGCCACAGAAAACCATGTCAGAGAGTCACCCAGCGGTCGCCATGGAGACAGCATCCTCCGCAAAGTCACAGGCTAAGTGCCAACATGTTCTTGTGCTTTAAAGCACACAGACTCCTGAGTGCTCCCCACTGACAGCTAATTGCTTTTTATTGGACAGGAATCCTCCTTTTCAAGGTGTCGACTTTATTGTCATATCATCTATATATAACCACATATTAGGTTAAAAATGAGTGTTTCCAAGACTATGATGTAAAGTACAAGAAAGGACAGGGTGAGGCTGGTGGTACATAAAGTTATTGTCACATAAAATTTAAAGAATAAAATAAGGAAGTTTGATAAACTATCAATAAGGAACACTGATAGCGCTCATCAGTCTGTCACAGAAATGAACAAAATTCTGACCAATCATATGGTAGCCTTTTAGGGATGGACAATTTGTGCCCAACAACAGCACTGCAAGGTTGGTTGAGTTAGCAAATCCAAATGATACTGTTTTGGTAATGTCATGGAAGAGGGAAGCGCTCCCTCACAGGAAACTTCAGGTGTCTGTGATGAAAGTGACAGCTCAGCAGTCAGATCATCTTTTAAAAAAAAGATATTATGGATAAACGAGGTAAAATGATGTTGGTGGTGTGGTTGTACTTTTTATTTCACCATGTGAAGCATTTTCATCCACTAGAACATACAAAATGCAAACGCTAACAGTGAAAGAGTGAAGTAATAATGGAACTTTATTGATCCCCGTGGGGAAATTATTTTTACGCCTCCCTCAACTTGCTCTTTTTGTAGCGCAAGCTGTCCGCGAAGGGAAGCCACCTGTATAGGCGCCCAGGGAGCTGGGGGTTAAGGGCCTTGCTCAAGGACCCACAGACATGCTGAGGCTGAACCTGCAACCTTGTGATTACGGCACACAGGTTTAGCCCACTGAGCCACATGCACAACCAAGTTAGTGCTTGCACTTTCATTCTGAAGCAAAATGTGAAATGAGGGACGAATCACATCTTGTATTGGTTCAAATGGACCACAGTATTTTATATTTCAATGCAGGATGGGTAACAACTCTACCAGCAAAGTCAAACCCACCGCCTGGAATGAGCATCAAGGCAGAGAAAAACCCAGCAACAAGCCATACTGTCAGCCTTTTGTATACCCTACCACAGAAGTTATTCTATGACTTATAATTAGATATCAGCTTGCAGTACAATCAAATTATGGTCCTTTCTGTGTACTGAATCTGTTTCAGGGGAATTCTAAGGGAATTTTACGGAAAAATGGAGCCTTAAAGTAAAGAAAGAATTACATGAATTATATCATGATGATTACAAATATCGACTGACATGAAAAAAATATTTAGCCATATCACTTAGCCCTAGGACATGGGTTATTTATATACAGGACCATACATAATACAAATATCAGTGACAACGTATAGTTTTCAATAAGAGATAAGCATGGCACCATAGAAAAAAATAGATACTGTATAAATAGCGACACAGTACACTCTGACAGTGGCGGACAGCAGGACAGCATAGGGTACAGCAGTCAGCATAAAGGTATGCCACACCGAGCCGCTTGACAGCGGCAGTTATATGACATTGTCAGCCAGAGGCACCACTAGTGATTTTGGGCCCCAAGGCAGCATATCATACTGGACCCAACAACCCAGACCAACCCAATTATGCTCCAAAGTTTTTAGGGGCTCTGTCACTCAGGGGGCCTTGGAATCATCCTAACCCCCCCCCCCCCCCTTTATGGCACACCCCTCTTGTCAGCTATCATATGGAAATAGCATTAGGAGATGCTGTGGCATGTGGAATATGCAGAGATGAGTAACACTGCATTGGGAAGGAGTAACAGGAAGTCAAAGGTGAATGAGAATACAGAGAGGCTAATTCCACTTCCACCGTGAGGGCTTTCCTCTTCACAAATGGAACACTTGCGCTTTTAACAGTCCAAGCGTAGCTAAGCGTACTGGGGGATGCCAACTCACTCATACGCCACGTGTTGTGCCCTAAGAATCCCCTGTATATGTAATACAGTGGCCAGTGTAGGTGGTAATGGGGAGGTGGGGGGTTACATTGGGACAGGTGGTGAGGAGCATTTTGGGTTTGGAGAAGTTTGACAGCCTCAGCTTTGACGACAGTGAAGCAAAGACTCAATGGAGGGAATGTGAAAGGTGAAGGAAAGAGGCACTTTCAGACTGACCTCAATGGCTGCTGCAATTCTGCCCTTGCCAACATAACACCATATATCAATAATATGTCTAATAGCTGTACAAACTGGACAGTTATGAAACACATGAGGGTCATCATTATGTCCCTGTGTCTGCTCCAGCTCGTCATGCATATGAAAGCTGACAGTTTTTCTGAAGGCCCTTCCTTCATTGCCACCCCCACCCCATCAGATCTGAGAGGAGCTCGTGTTCAGACGCTCACTGGAGGAGCGCACCGTGAAGAGGGCAGGGCTTCTGAGCATCCCGTGCTGGTAGGGGACCCTCTGGCAGTCACCTGTCGCTCATGTGCAGCCACGTCATGCCAGATCAGCTCGTCTCTCTGTCATGGATGAAGAAACAGGGAGAGCGGAGAAGGAGGAGAGAGAGAGCAGGAGCACAGCCTCCATCACTGGACACACAAGCCCTGTAGGATTAGAAGATGTCATAGTTACACGGGCATCTCCTCACATCCACAATGCTCACTGTCATGTCTGTCAGCACTATCTGCTACGGCTATTTTAAGGCGGCAGAACAAGTCACAGCTTCTCCATGGTGACATTTGGCAGCCCTGGAATTTCAGATCTCAGTGGAGGTAACAGTCCATCTTGGCCCTAAAAGGATGACAGCTAAATATTCATTCCAGTTTTTAACTTGTTGAGTGATGTAACTGTGACAGTTACACGTGATCGAACACCATGTGTAAACTGATTTCTACATAGAATAACACAGTAAGTGGCCAGTACTGTATGTATGTTACATATGCCACTGACTGCAAAGTGAAGCATGTTCCACTGTAATGGAATAATTGGGTAAAATGGGTATTATCCATCTATCTAAGCATTTTCCATTACCATTAGCCGGTGCAGGGTCACAGTACGTGGAGTGAAACCTTCTAAACTAAACACAGGGAATCAGGCTGGGAATGTTTGGGAGCTTAAGCAATCTAAGTGCTATTTATTTTCCCAAGTGTTTTAGTCAATTAAACATTCTTCTAGAGTTCTTGGTTCATAAAAGTACATTTATAACTGTTGCTTGATATTATATGAAGTCATTCTCACCAAGAAAGTGCTTATGCAGGATGTGATGTAATACTGACAGGACTGCCATTGGCTGAGTTCCTGTGATAAAACTATGCCCTGCCAAACTTGATTGGTTCATGGGGCTCCCTGAGATGTCTGGGAAATATGCAAAGCAAAGTCATAGCTAATTCAATAAATTACAGGGCTGTGAGGATGCTGAAGTCAAAATAGCAGCTAAATGGATTAAAAGCCTGACATATTCAATGTAAAATCAAAGTGAAGACTTTAGACTTAATTATTCAACAGTCTAAACAAATTAGAGAAGTGATGTGTTTTGCAGCCAGGCATTGGCAGTAACAGAATACATGGAACGGCATTATGTACTCAGAATACAAAAAAACTATTTCCTTACAGTTTCAGAGGTAAAAGATATAATCATTATGGATCCAATTAGAAAAAAATGGGAATGACCAGGATTACTCTTACAATAATCTTAAAATGAAGAACGATTTTCTGTAGACACAGCAACAACACCCCAAGACATTACTCTCCTCTACAATTCACCATGGCAACTACTGCAATAAATGAAAAAAATGCTTTCATTGCATGGAAATTTTGCCATTATTTGCATCGTTGCAGATGTCTGTGTGTGTGTGCATCTGTGTGGTCATGCTGTAATGTTTCTTGTACCACTTTAAATTGTGTAACATATAAAACCAGTCAAAAGATTTTGCACGCCAGGTTTTTATCACTTATCCATTAACTTCATAAACTGCTAATTTTTCATTCTTGGTAAGTATTGGAAAGTTGAGTGAAGAACTATGAATGAAAATGAAAGTTAGCTGTTTCATCCCATGAAACGAAGCCATACTTAATGTCCCTTGTAGACAGGATGCCTTCAATTTTCTCTGACGTTGTAACTACTAGTGGAGGTTACTTTGATTAATCAAAACTATGATATTTTCTTGCTAGAAATGGTACTCAAATGGTACTGTACTGTACTGTGAATTTTGCAGTCTCTGATGTGGAAAATGCAGACTGAATTCAGGAATCGAGACATAAATATGGATCTTAATGGTAAAATATGAAATTTCTTGGAACTTATCAGGTTTCTAATTAAATTAAACACCTTGATAACTGGCAATCCGAATTATTTATCCTCTGTGGTTTCATTAATTGATTGCTGGGTAATTTAAAAAAAAATACTCTAATGTTATTTTTACCCCATTTTTTTATTCACTTGACAAGAGCTACAGCTAGCTAGTTAGCTAGGTATTTTTGGGCAGGTAAACTTCCTAGTTATGTTGTGTAATTTTAGAAAAATGCTTTCTTTTCATGTTGTTTTGATCTAAAATACCAATAACATATAAGTAAGCAATGAAAAGCTGTCAGACTTCTGCATACTATCTATTTTGCTAAGACAATAGGCCTCCTGGTTCACTTCTAATCCATGTGCTAAGAGAAGTCAAAATGTTTGATGCATGTTGCCCTGCATTTGGTGTTTTACAGAAGTAAAAGTGATACTATTGGTATTTTTCTTTTGTGTTTGTGTCCACATTTGGCATTGAGGTGATCCCAAAGTAGCGGAAAGTAATTAGGCTACATTATTTAAAAATTGTGATTCTTGGATGAGGTTACTGATTACATTTTAACAGGTATTTAGTAACTGAATGAGAATACATTTCTAAAGTTTCACTCCAAACAGCACACACAGCCAGATAAAACGTCATTGGGCTCAAATGCGATGGAAGAGCACTGATGAACTACTGATGACTTCAAAGCAGGATTCAGTGGAATAGGAGAGGCAACAGAACAAGCCTAACCTAAGAATAACTAGACGTGTATTCATCTTTATTATTCCTGGTGATTAATGAGGTATATGGTGGTCTCTCTGCACAATGTGCATCTGGCTGTGTAACTATCTGGAGGATCTCAAAGGGAGTGATAATTAGCATGTTCCTTCATACTACGGTATCATTATTCTAGATATAAATAAATAAAAAAAACCTCAACACGCCTAAACATCTGTTGTGACTGTGAGCAGTGACAAACAGTAGACCCATCCTTTAAAAATGCAGACACAATCTTGTGTCTTCTCCTGGGCGTATGTTTGGCAGACACACTGTATAAAGTGACAGCCCCATGGCATTTCAGTCATCATTCGAAAGCGCTGGTGGCCATTGGTATGTGAAGGTATATATCAACATACTTTTTAATTTTGTGTGGAGCTCCAGACTGGCTGATTCTAGTCACCAGTCCCGGTTTAGCACAAACATAGCCCATACCTACCACTGAACTGTTCAGGAACCAAATGAGATTTTAAGACAAATAGCTTAAGGCAAAACTAGGGCGCATCACGGATACAGAGCAATGTGGAGGCCTCAGGATGGAGTCTGAGGTCAAAAAGCCTAAAGGATTCCCTGGGGTTCTAAGAAAGGCAGGCATACATACAAACATGGGAAAGCAGAGACAACACTAACGCCTGCAGAGGGGTTAGAAATCGCACTCAATGGGCACAAGCCAAAGCACCTGGACATCTGGAAACTCAGGTACTCGTGATAAAACAGGGAAATACTGCTATGACCGGTAATCAGAACTCGAATCAATTCCTCGCAAAGAGTTGTGGGGATTGACTGGGATATATATGCATGAGGTTATCACTGAAAGAGAAGTAAATTGCAGCTGGGAATACTAGCTAGGTGAGGTGGGGCCCTTAGAGGATCGGAGATTTGCCTTACAGGAGAGTGCAGTAAGTGATGCAGCGAGATTCCTCTGAAAAGGACCCTTAAAGTGCTGATCCTGGTTTGCAGGTTCACAGCATAATTCCTCATTTTAAAAAATAAACAGAAGGAACCATCCAACCAACCATTATGGGAATTTTTGATCATTCATCCAGCAGAGCATTTCTGAGGTCAGGCACTGATGTTGGACAAGAAGGTCTGGCTCACAATCTCCACTGTAATTCATCCCAAAGGTGTTCTATCAGGTTGAGGTTAGGGCTCTGTGCAGGCCAGTCAAGTTCCTCCACAACAGACTCGATCATCCATGCCCTTATTGACCTTGCTTTGTGCACTGGTGCAGTCATGTTGGAACAGGAAGGGGCCGTCCCCAAACTGTTCCCACAAAGTTGGGAGCATAAAATTGTCCAAAATGGCTTTGAATGTTGCAGCATTAAGAGTTCCTTTCACTGAAACTAAGAGGTCTGGCTCAACCCCTGAAAAACAACCTCACACCATAAACCAATGGTTATCAAACTTTACACTTAACACAACTTAGTCAGGAAAATACCGTTCTCCTGGCAACCACCAGACTCGTCCATTGGATTGCCAGACAGAGAAGCATGATCCGTTACTCCGGAGAACACGTCTCCACTTCTCTGTGATTTTACATGGCCTACCACTTTGAAGCTGAGTTGCTATTGTTCCCAAACACTTCCACTTTGTTATGATACATCTAACAATTGACTGTGGAATATTTAGTAGCGAGGAAATTTCACAAATGGACTCACTGCACAGGTGGCATCCTATCACAGTACCACGCTTGAATTCACTTAGCTCATGAGAGTGACCCATTCTTTCGTTTACAGAAGCAGTCTGCATGCCTAGGTGCTTGATTTTGTACAACTCTGGCTGTGGAAGTGATTGGAAGTGAATTTGGACAGGTGTCCCAATACTTTTGGCAATATACTGTAAATAGAGAGAAACACCAGGGCAAACAAGGAACAGGTGCAAAGCAAAAATAAACAAAGGACAACAAGGAACAGGTGCAAAGCACAAATAAACAAATCAAAAAGGACTCAGGACAACAAGGAACAGGTGCAAGCACAAATAAACAAATCAAAAAGGACTCAGGACAACAAGGAACAGGTGCAAGCACAAATAAACAAATCAAAAAGGACTCAGGACAACAAGGAACAGGTGCAAAGCACAAATAAACAAATCAAAAAGGACTCAGGACAACAAGGAACAGGCAGGTTATAATTAAACAAGCATGAAACTAAGGAATCAAAACTAACCAAAACAAACCAAAACTACTGTAGAAACTAGAAGGCATAACACAGAGGGCTGAATATGTTACAAAAACTAAAACCACACAGGACACAAACAGGGCAAACCAAACAGAGAAGCAAAATAACTACAAAGACTAGGAACAACAAAAATCAATAATTAAACAGAGCGATTGGCTTAGAACCCAAGACTGTGGGGTTTACAGCCACTGTACCACCCACTCAACACACTGAGCCATGCAGCAGTCAGAAGAACAGGGTTAAGACACAAGCATGACACAGGGAGTAAAAAGGCCAGCGACACCTGCAGGTCAAACGAGGTAGAGACACAAAGGGTAGGATCAGACAGGCGCTGGCCCAAGACATGACCAGGAAATACAGTGTGTGCCTACAGGAAGAGCCAAATAAGCAACGTGCCCATAATTCATAAAATTTGTATCAGATTAACTATAATACTAATGCAGTCACTTTGACACAAATCACTAAGAGCCCTTCATTTACGTACAGTTCAGCTATCACCAGTTTTTCTGGTCGGAATCAGTTGATGACTTTGTAAACTTGTAGCATTTTTTCCCTTGGTTTAGTTTGATTTCACAGAGAGAAAAATCCAAGTGAAGAAACAATGCATCACCACAAACCGCCTGAAAACATTCATGGTTCTTATTGGTCAGAAGTGTCAGTGGTGGGAACATGAAAGCAAATATAGGAAGAAGGTTCCCTGTCATGGGCTTTGCAGTTGAACATCTCTTAGTTTTAGCTATTGTTGCCTGAGTTTTTTTTTTTACTTTCATACAGCACTGTTCAGTGGACCGGTCATGTCCTCTCTCCTTCAGCTGAGTTTTTACAGGTTGTTTTTAGGAGCTGACAGATGTAGCCATCTGCTCACGTTTCAAAAAGGCAGTGTACCTCACTGCTAGACCAATAAGACCTTGGTTCATTTCTCCTACTGTAGCTGCTGCTACTGGTTTGCATGCTCTGCTACATCCTAGAATGCAAAGCACATCTGGCTTCAGGAGCTCAGACTCGCGCGATATACCTGGAAGTTTGGTCAGACTGAGGTTGGATTAGATTCGTGCCACAAATCAACCTCCCCAGAGCTCTTCTGGGTCCAGACTGAGATCACCTCCCCCCCAAGGGAGAAATTAAACCAGAGTAAATTTTAACCTAATTAAATAGTGCTCATGTGAAAACACCCTTAAATTCTAAGAGGGGAATGGCTGTTGTACCTTTGGCATCAGCTCATTTATGATTAACTGGCGAATGGTGTAGAATTGTAAGCTTTGGTAACAATAATTTATAAAACTGTGGGTAAAGAGCTGCACCTTTTTCTAAATATCTCCTGTAACTCATGTGAGCCAGGACTTGCTAGACCTCCTGTAATTACAGCTCCATCTCTTTTAGTCTCCATGTAGATTGCTTGGAATACAGAAACTATTGTGTAATTTATCATGGCCACACAGGTTTAATGGCATTACCAGGCATCTACCGTCACACTTAGAAAAGGCATAAATACCTCAAAGTGAGAACCGGAGAAAAACACTGGTCTTCTCCTCCAGAATGGCCTTGCAGTGAAGGGATTTTGTTCTTTTCTTAAACCATATTTTTATTCAGAGCAATTAACAATTTGGCCTGCTTTACTGTTGAATTGTCCAAGGACAAATCAAGGTGACATGCTCTATTGAGACAAGGGACATGCACCTTTTAGCACTGCCTACTGCCAGCTAACCTGTATCTCAAAGACATTTTCTCAATTCTCAGTCAACTCAAGTCGACACGCTTGGATTTTTATTGGCAGTTCTTTGTGTTTTAATTTTATACTCTTTTATGCATATTTATACGTTCACAGTGCAATGTTCTGTTATGTATACTTATGTGTATTATATATACACTGCTGTATATGCACTTTATCTTTCTGTGATGTTAGTACTTATTTCTTTTGTATGTGTAGCACAGCCGGGATACTTTTTGCCAGAAAAAGCATTTCACTGTATGTTTTAGCAGTTATAACTACATGTGACAAATAAATAATCTATACAGTATCTATATCAAAGTTGCCAACTTTTTCCAAGGTCCGTTTTTATGGGAGGCCCCTGGTCTTCAGCTCAACTACTCCCATTATTTAAACTGCCCCTAGGGGCAATACAAATGGGGCACAGTAACTCAGCTCCACCCCTTCAAGCATTTGCTAGCCCCCGGATCCTTACTTCCCAGGGCAGGAGATCTTTATAATATCCACTTCCCACATTACAAACTCACAATAAAGTGCCTCCCATACAGTCAGGATTTTTCACAACACAAACTGACAACCCAATCTTAAAAAAATAAAAAAATCCACATAGCATCCCCAATCCACATGCCCTTCCCTTGGCAGTTATTTGGGGAGTCAGTCACAGTCCTCTCCTAATGCACTGGAGAACACATACAGGGCACCCACATCCCCAGTGCTTCTCCCCTAACTGCACTCCCATGCTAATAGTGCTCCCCCACTAATGACACTACTCCACTTACTGTGCTCCCCTGCTAATGCTTCTCCCCCACCAACAACATACTCCTAACTGCACTCTCCCCTGCAAGCAGAGCTCCTCTGCTAATGGTGGCCTGCCACTAAAGTTACTCCTCCACTAACAGCTGCTTCCCTGTTAACAGCACTCTCCTGCTAATGGTGTTACCCCACTAACACTGCTCTCCTGCTAATGACTGTTGCCCGCTAATGGCACGCTTCTGCTAAAGGTGGTCCTCTGCTAGCGGCGCTACTCCACATATGGCATTCCACTGTTAGCAATGCTCCTAATTGCTCAACTCCACTAACAGCACTCTTCCACTAAGAACTCTCCTGCTAACCGCTGCCCCTCATTAACAGCACTCTCGAGTTGACTGCACTCTTCCACTAACAGCACTCTCCTGTTAACCGCTGCCCCTCACTAACAGCACTCTCGAGTTGACAGCACTCTTCCACTAACAGTAATCTCCTACTAACTAAGCTGCATACTCTCTCGCTAATAGCTCCCCCCCACTAACGAGACGCCCTCATTAACAGTGCTCTCCTGTTAATTGTACCTTCCCCTTAATTGCTCCCTCCTGCTAAAGGCTGTTACCCACTAAAGGCGCTCCTTTGCCAACGGTCATTCCCGGCTAACAGCTCTCTCCTGCTAACGACTCTTCCCCGCTAACAGCATTCACTTGCTAACAGCTCCATCTTACTGACCACACACTTCCACTAACAGCACCGGCCTGTCAACTGCATTACTCTGCTAATGGTGGTCCTCCACTTATGGGGGCGCCCTTGCTAACAGTGCTCCTCTGCTAATGGTGTACCACCTCAAAAAGCCCTCAAACTCCATGCAAATCCCCACTGTTCTCCCTTTTTTGTTGTGCCTACCCCTTTATCCTGGCAACTGATTACACCTAATGAGGCCCCATGTGTCCATGTGACCTTGTATCAGCTCATTAATGGAACTCACACGGTGTAACATGCCACTCCCTGTGTCTCCCTCTGCTAATGCTCATGCCAGTCCCTGACATTAAAACCTGAGAGAACATGCAAATTGGCTGCGCACACACACACGCACACACACATTGTAATTATATTTTTGTGGGGACTCTCCATTCATATCTATGGGGAAAACAGCACATGTGTCTTTCACACTCATGCCCCATGGCCCCATGTGAATAAGTACTCCCACCAGGGGATGCTGTATTCGGGATCAGCCCGGACGACAGCCATGTCATATTCTACCTGCCTCATCTGGGCTCATTTCACTCACATAGCATCAGCCAACAGACAATTGCCACTCAAACAGACCATTTCATATCAACCTCCTTCTCCTCTCCATCGCTGAACTGGGGATGAGTTTTCATCCAGCCTTGAGAAAGGGACAAATCATTACCGGTACTTCTGACTTTCTGAAAAACACCTCTGCAGAAAAATTAATACCCAAGCAGACTAAACTTTGCTGATTAGGTGGAAATTATTTAAAGGTGGATTTATTGTCCGGCACTCCACCCAGCATGCCACTATTTAAACATAAAGACTCTTTAATTTACACCTGTGTGTGCAGTGAGTTCACAGTGAGAGTAACCTCACCACTGTAGAGTCTGGCCATAGCACATATGATATATGGATAAGAGATAGCATAATAATATGGCCCGGCCACAAAAAATACACCTAAATATGTTTTTTTTTCCTTTAGCATTTAAACATAAGAACATTTACTGTACTAAACACATTTAAGCACATTTATCAAAACAGTAATTCGTAAAGTAAGAAAATACATGTAAATGTATCCAAACAATGTGTAAAGTAAAAAAAAAACGCCCACCTTGTTAACTTCGTGTGGGATCCCCTTGTCATCAGCTGTTTCTGGTTGTTTTCATTAGTCCTCTGTATTTCGTCCGCGTTTCAGTTTGTTTCCTCAGTCCGGTCATTGTATTGCCCGTTTGCGTTTTTCCTGCCTGTAATTAAACCTCGTATTCCCCGATACCTTGACGCCTGCGCCTTTGTCTCCGTCCCGTCCCGCTCGGTACGATAATATTATTATTAATTATTAGTATTATTTTTAATTAAATATATTCATATTTTATTTTTAATAATATTAAAACAAAATAATTAATAAGGAATCGCGAGGATGATACTGAAGTGTTACCCTATTTCCGCTGAGAGACGTGCCACGTGACTAATTTCCCCGCACTATTTTAACCAAGTTATCTTAGGTCGCGTTCACAGTTCAACTTCCGAGATTCAGATAGAGAGTTCTAGGTCTTTTTTTTCGAACTGCTTGGTTCGACTCTTAAGAAATTCTAGTTCTAATGAGTTGGAGTACTGAAGTGTAAAAGCAAGGTACGCGATATCCAGAGAACTGGGACGCGTCGGGAACAAATCCACGAAATAGCGGGGGCGCGATAGCTGAACCGCGATATAGCAGGGGGATCACTGTATATACTTTGGATGTACATTTGACATACATTATATGATAAAATGAAAAGCCATGTTTGAAGAATCGTTGCTTATAATAGGCTGATCTGGCAACGTAATTATAGGACATAGCCGTGGTAGCTACTCCTGGTGGCATGAGATAGGCAGTAGATCATTGTGCTCAGTCTGCGATAGCCTACCATCACTAAGATGGGTGGTATGACGGATGATGAGGTTGTGTCTACTGGGTCCGATAAGCCAGTAAAGAAGAATATAATGCAGAGTGGATGGAAGCCTGAGGGTTCAGTAGAGAGGAACTGTGCACTTCATCAGTGTCCTGCTAATGCTGCATGCATGTTTCATAATTCTTACTAAATTTTGTCACAAGACAACCCTGACAAGGCTGCAGAAAGGACGTGTGATCATAATTGCCATCTCTGTTATAGACCATCCAAAAATCACAATGCTGTTTTATCTGGTGCTATTTTTCAATTTCAAGCAATGATCTAAAAAAATGTCTATGAAAAGAATTTATGCAAAAGAGCAATTTAGTCCGAAAATCCTAAAAACTTCAAGCAGTGCTAAAATTTATAGTAGTCAGAGTCTTCTTTATGTGGTGTGGAGTATTTTTATTTAGACCTAACTTTGTCAGGAATTAATTTAATTCCCTCATATTTGAAATGTCATTCTGCTAAAGACAGACATTAATTTGCTTCATTTTCTCATAATGAGATGTGATTAAATTATTTACTGTGTTTTCCCTCTAAAGAGGGACTTGCCGTCTGTTTTCAATTCAGTCCAAATAGGAGTAAGTAAGTCCCTTTCCTGCAAAGTGGCAGCATGTTTTGCAGATAAGATATTTGGAAGGAATTCTCTCTTGAGGAAATGCAATTTTTAATTAGTGGGTATTTTAACAGACAAGCGCAAGCCTGAGTAAGGTGATCAAAGCACCTAAGCATGTATATGGTTAGCAGCCACAGCCATAGGAAAGCAGGCAATGAAACAGAGGCAACGCTGCCATTAGCAAAGGCAGCAGCGCTGCGAAGGACGAGGATCTGCCTGCCTAAGCAGAGAGCCGCCTCTTAACAGCTCCTGGCGATAATCGACTCATATCGGCCCATTATCTGATGCTGTTCCCCTGGCAGTGCCAGAGGGGCCACCTGGCGTGCTTCACACTGCAGGCAGGACGCTGAGCCGAGCCGAGCCGAGCCGAGCCGAGGCCCAGGGAGACTCTCATGATGCTTCACATGTCCTTACTCATGCACTAGAACCTACGATGCCCATGATGACGTTAAAGCAGTCATGATTTTTTCTTAAATATTACCACCAATTAAATGAACTGGAAATTTATAAAAGATATATTTTAAAGCAACCCTTTTACTGATTTATTTAAAGTATTTTCTAGAAAATTTATTACAAAATATAATAATGTCATGAGAAACATAAGTGATCCTTTCTTATCATTAAAAAGATGTTTTTTATTTGTTCGGAACATTTCTCTGTGGTTAACGCTGTACTCACAGAAATACAGGGGTGGAGGTTTGACTGCTGCCCCCTAACTTTGGCTGCTGGAGTTTACCCACTATCCCTGCATTCGTTTGGGTCTCTGGCTGCTCTGGTCTCCTCCTGCAAACCAGCTGTGTGCCCTCTGATAAACTGGCATCTCAGCTTTGGTGTTCCTTTGCTTTAGGCTCGATAGATATTTTGCAGTATTCATTTAAATCATTACTTTAATTCCTGCTGTTGGGTAAGATTGTGGTACTTTGAGACATGTAGGACACTTCCAATCATATTAAAATATCATTCACAAAATCAACTTCGGTAGACATATTTACTCCCTGCGTTATCAGCTGAACATAATAATCATGAAAACCCCGATGTCTGAAGCCTGATACATAAACCACAATGAATAATGGACTGAATTATGTTGACTAATGTTATTAGGATTGCATAGCCATTAACTAGCAGTATGACATGGTAATATGGCTCTCGTGGAGCAGCTCCTGTTCAGTCGTATTCAATGATGTAAACATGCAAGCAGCACACACAGCCTCACTGAAACCCTGATGGCTGCTCTGCCACTCAATGGAGATCTTAATGAAAAAAGCCGTCCCAGGAAACTGTGGAGCTAACAGCCCCCCCCCCGGCCGAGGCACAGCTGGCACTGACCTTCATCAGTTCTGCTAGAAGCCGGGAGCCAGAGGTGCCCAATCATTAGGGATATTTCTAATTTATTCACTGGGGGAGGTGGGTCTGTGCTGGTCCTGGCCCCCCAGCTTCAAGAGGCAAGGTGGGAAAACACTGAGCACAAGACCGATACCCAGGTAGACACCTTGGGGGGGGGGGGGGGGGTCTTTCTCTCCATTGTAGCTGGTAGGGGGAACATATGGGTGTTTTTTTTTTTTATAGAAATTAACTATTTGTTTTTCATTAAACTAAAACTTTAATCCTTTAAAATTCTCACTATTGGTTTTAGA
>JAODKE010000015.1:20881815-20893622 GCA_026779605.1 Mormyrus hasselquistii
GGCAACGGCGGCAATGACACTGCTTAGCCGCGTATATCACAGTGTCAGTGTAAATACACAGTGTACTGCCGATGGAGCAGCTTGGGCAACGGCGGCAATGACACTGCTTAGCCGCGTATATCACAGTGTCAGTGTAAATACACAGTGTACTGCCGATGGAGTAGCATGGGCAACGGCGGCAATGACACTCTGCTTAGCCGCATATATCACATCTAAAACAAAACCTGCAATTTGACTGAATTTCGCTCAAAATTGCACATCTCCTAAAACCGAGTCAATAATTCTTAATGGTTTATCCTTCAGTCAACACTGTTATCACTGCATGTGCTTCTGAGAGCCTGAAATGAAAAGATAACTATTGACTGAAAAGCAAATTTAGCATATAAGTGTGTCAAGTTGCTTATGCTAAACTGCACACAAAGGGCAGGCTTCTAGTCTTCCAAAAATGGCTCATAGTGAAGTGCTTCGGTCCTTAGATACATAATTAAAACCTGTATCTCTCTTGGCTTTTTACCCTAACAGTACTTACATTGAATTGGCTGTAAACTGGCAGCAGTATGTAACTTGAACACATTAGAGTCCCATCATGTCTGCAGGTCTGTGTTTTCTGAACTCTGCTGGAAATAATGTTATGTCTGTTTTGAAGTCCTGGATCAATTCTAAGGGCAGTGAAAGACAAACAAGGTCACAAGAAGGCCATGCACCTCTATTAATGAGAGGTTTATCATTGACTGTAGGATCCTGCAACGTCTTATGGAGGGGGATGCTGACCAGGAAATTCTGTACTCCTTGTTCCCAAAAACAGTATTTAGTATATCAGGATGGGGGCACCCCCAGGGGGCATGGAGAATTCTGGAAGCTCAGCTCACTTTTCCAGGATTGGCAACTGTTAGATGTGGAGCAGAAACCTCACAGAAGGGGCAGGCAAAGCTTAGTTCTTAAAGTTTTACTGAATATAGAGGCAGAACTGGTAGATGGAGATAAAATGCTGTACAATGTGTGGGTGGAGCTGAAAAAGTAGGCAATGATGCAGCACAGATGAAAGGCTTATAGAAAGTTTGTGGAGTAACAGTTTGGCAGAACATGGCAGCAGAACTCTAGTGTTATAAAAGCAGAAGTGAAAAGCACGATAGAACAAGGAGGCAGAACTTCAGTATTATAAAGCATAAGTGTAAAGCACAATAGAACATGGAGGCAGAACTTCAGTATTATAAAGCAGAAGTGTAAAGCACGATAGAACATGGAGGCAGAACTTCAGTATTATAAAGCAGAAGTGTAAAGCATGATAGAACATGGAGGCGGAACTTCAGTATTATAAAGCAGAAGTGTAAAGCACGATAGAATATGGAGGCAGAACTTCAGTGTTATAAAGCAGAAGTGAAAAGCATGATAGAACATGGAGACAGAACTGCAGTGTCGTAAAAGCAGAAGTGAAAAGCACAATAGAACATGGAGGCAGAACTTCAGTATTATAAAGCAGAAGTGTAAAGCACGATAGAACATGGAGGCAGAACTTCAGTATTATAAAGCAGAAGTGTAAAGCATGATAGAACATGGAGGCGGAACTTCAGTATTATAAAGCAGAAGTGTAAAGCATGATAGAACATGGAGACAGAACTCCAGTGTTATAAAGCAGAAGTGTAAAGCACGATAGAACATGGAGGCAGAACTGCAGTGTTATATAGCAGAAGTGTAAAGCATGATAGAACATGTGTTATAAAGCAGAAGTGTAAAGCATGATAGATCAAGGAGGTGTAACTTTAGTATTATGTGAAACAAACAAAACAAACCTAAAAACAAAACTGTAAAACCCAGAAAAAAAGATGCCAGCTAAACAAAACCGTGAACCCAAGAATCCGGCTAACCATGAACCCAACCACATACATGGACCTGGAAGCATCAGCAGAAACCAAAAGTTCCTGGAGCCGGCTGTTCAGCAGAGCGCATTGGAAGCTGCAGGTTTGGAGGCAACCTTAAACTGAGTGCACAAGCCAGCATGCCCTGTCTGTGTTTATTTACCTGGCTTTTCAGTTTATTACAATGCATTAAATTGCAAATATCATTTTTGGTTCTTTGTTTCATTTACATACTAGGTGCCATTTTCCAAGTGTTTAGTTTTCACCAAAGTATCCAGCTGCTCAGGAAAGCCTACATGTAAGCTAGAGATGGGCTGATGAATTCGAGATAAGGAACTCGGTATAAGAAGGGGTCTGTCATTACCACCGTCGTCAGCCCTGCTAACTGGCAGTGGGCAAATGCTAAAGCCCACTCTCTGACTGACTCTGCGATAATTACACATGAGACACCGGAGGGGAAAAATGTTCACTGTGATGCTAATTCCTCGGGCCTACAGCAGCCTTCAGCCATTGGTCATGGGTTTGGTAATTTTGGGTTTAATAATGGCCTTTTAATTGTCACACTTAGGGACAAATTAGTCAGGATGCCTCTCAAGCCTGTTTTTCTCCGATTTCTGGGAATCATCGTGGCATTGCGGGTCTGAACTCCCAGGCAGCTCACATGTCCGTCTGACTCTTAATTATTTAGATTTGCAAAACCGCAAATTGTATGCTGATTTTACGTCAATGATTCTGAACAAAGGTGAAAAGACGACACATTATTGACTACTAATCAAACTGCTTTGAAAGTCAGAAAACTTATTACCTGACTGAATCTGCAATCATTGGGTGCTAGATGCCGCAAAACGCCAGTCCACCTGGAGGAGTAACCACATTTAGCTTTCACACCCATCGCTAGTTTCACTCCTAATCCACAGAGACTGACTGAGGCACCATACTATAAGCCTGGTTAAAGTGACTTTGGGAACGGATGGCATTCAGGGGAAACCGGACTGCCAAGAACAGTCACATCATGGAAACGTTAAAAGAACAGTCTGAGAAGAAAGGGAATCAGGCCCAGCAGACTCATCACTCATGGACCTGGTCATCAAGCACAGCACTTTAAAACTACATCAGCGATGAGCTGGCTTTCCTTCGGCTGTAATCAGCTTTAGGAGATGAGCTAAGTATTTAGGCTTTTACTTTTAACTTATATTAAGATTGCTCACACTCAAAAATGCACTTTTAGAAATGTAAAGCAAAATGAACTGAATGAACTCAAAATTATTGCCTCAAGTGGCTTTCGTACACATTTTTAATGCATATTTGATTCTGTGTAGGATAAGTGGGTATAGAAAGTGGATGGATGGATGTATGATATTGTTATGAATAGCTGGCAGCGTGATAAATTGCCTTTGCATCTTTCATTTAGAAATTCTGAACATTTCACATTGTATCTATTTTGAATTGCCTTTTATTTTTATTGTATTATACATACATACATGTACCCTAACATCACTTCATGTCTCAAATCCCAACCATGCTAAATGACTGGAATGTTTGTATTTTCTCAAGAATAATGAGCTGGATTGTCAGAAATGTTTGATGGCGCTTTGAAACCGGAAGATTTACTCGAGTACTTAAGCAAGTTACGCTTCTTTAGAAAGGGCTCAACTGTAAGATTCTTCACCGTAAAAGCCAGAGAGTAATAAAAGATGGGGAGAGTGAGATGCATTGCAGTGTCCGCAGAGCGATGGCAGCAGCAATAATTGGGTATATCTTAAAAAAAAAACAGGCATATCTATAGCATCTTGGACAAATATGTTTAGAGCAGGGCAGTTCAAGCTGGAGATCTACCCCCTGCAGAGCTTGACATGCCTATTAAACAGGTAATTCAGTAGTATCGCAGCTAGCTATGTTAACATAGCTAATAATCTGTATCAGGTGTGATAAATTAGGGCTACACTTAGGTTCTGCAGGGTGTTAGATCTCCAGGATCAGGAATTAGCAGCCTTGGTTTAGAGGGTGGAGCTTATGACTCACAAATACTGGCTCACAATCTGATCTCATTCTTCTTTATTTTAGCTGAGGAAGGGGCTCATAAATGGTTGAGAAAGGTTGCGTATGTTCAACTCATATGAAATATTTCAGAATTTTCCTGCAAGCCCAGATGGTGGTGCCATAGTTAGCATTGTGGGTGGTGCTATGGTTAGCATTGTGGGTTGTGCTATGCTTAGCATTATGGGTGGTGCTATGGTTAGCAGTGCAGATAGTACCATAGTTAGCATTGTGGGTGGTGCTATGCTTAGCATTGTCGATGGTGCTATGGTTAGCGGTGCAGATAGTACCATAGTTAGCATTGTGGCTGATGCTATGCTTAGCATTGTGGGTGGTACAATGTTGTCTCGGCTGGGGTTTCCCTTGCTTGGATGGTGCTCGGTTCCTGGCTAGAAAGGCGATGGATCAGTGCATTGTGATCACATAGATTTTCTTCTCTCTTTTGTCCCAGCTGTATGCATGCTGAAGTTGTGTTGTGGTGACTTTAAGAATGACAGCGGCAATTTATCTTTTACAAAATTCTTAGACGATATAAAACCTTTTTGTTGTCCCAAAGGAACTAACTGCTAGATGATTTATGGAATTCAGCAAATACATATTGTATATCACAATGTAGAGAAAGGTCAGCTTTGCAGGTGTGCTTATGTGATCTACTGTGATGTACAATATGTTCTGATCTACTATTTATTGCATTGTATATAATGTACTGTGATCCAATATATATTGGCTCAAAACGAATCCTTTTAAAAATATGAAATTATTAAACTGATTGTACCAGCAGTATGAAGGATTCTTTAGTTTTGCATATCCAGTCTTGCTGTCCTTTGTAACAAGCCCATAATTAGATCTCAGGCTTAGAGTGCAAGATCAGCCATTTTTATGCGGCACCTAGCACAGTTTTCAGTGTTAAGGGCCTTGCCCAAGGGCCCATCAGTGATTTGATTACCTCTGCCAGGCAGGGGATTCAAACCGATCAACTTCTGGACAAAGGAACATTTCCCCAGCGATCAGTATTAGCTTACTGTGAAATATGAATCAGAACCTTCTGGTTAAATTCAGAATAAAAGTATGCTGTTTTACATGTAAGCCATATAAGACACATTTCATAGATTTTATGTGGCGTTTCTGTGACATAACTGAGAGAAGAAGCGCTGAGGCCCCTTGGAAGGAACATGCTCAGGATGTGGTCAGAAATGTGCCCAGAGCCTGCTGACTGGAAACATGTCTGACCTAGACGTGTTCTGGCAGGCATTGTGGCTAGAGATGTGGACCCTCTACATGATCATGTGTGACGGAAGCATCCAATAAGCCATGTGGCCTGATTAGTCATCGCTTCACCAATGCAGCATCTGTCCACCGGCAGCCTGTTCTTGCTAATGTAATCATGTGCAAGCCTTGCCTGCCAATGCAGGATCCATTATGGCCCCACTGCATGCTGGGACACTGGCCTGGCTCAGTCACGATGCATCACAACATCCATATTACCTTGCACTTGGGATGACATTAACTTAATTACCTCTGCTCCTGGTTTTTAACTGTGAGCGATGACGTGAGCCTCAGACAACACACAAGGAAAGCCAAAGCAAGGGTGATTTAATTTGTCTTCTGTAATGTTCCCTTGTGAAATATGTTTGTGTGTGTGTGTATGTGTGTGCGCGTGTGTATGTAAGGGAGACTCATTTATCTAGACCTCTGCTTAGGCGAATTCAAAATGCACCAAGTATCCCTGAGAAAAAGAGAACAGAGAGATGTACCCATGAGCGTTAATGAGCAGAGGCACCAGAGGAGCGCACATCTCTGGCTGAGCCTGTAGTTGCATGAAGCCACATATGAGATCTGTGGATAATTATCTTTCCCTGCTCTGACAAAGCTGGGGGCTGCTGGCTCTGCCCCTCCCTGAATTGGTGGGCGAGCCAGTCCCCACACTACGAGACGGCATCTGCGCCCCCGTGCGGCTAGCCACAGCTGGGCTACTCATGCTAATTGCTTGGCTTTCTTGTAGACCAGGAGGTAACACTCCCAGGCAGGGCAGTGCAGGTTGATTTATAGCTTTTGGAAGAGGCGGCTTCAGCCACGAGAAAGTGCAGCCGTCGGTGGTGGGGCTGTGCACAAGAATGTGTGAAAAATTGATTCTCGGTCCTTAAGATGCTAAATGCACAATAATGTCAGAATTTATCTATTTCTGACGACACCCTCCTCCCTCTCAATTCCGTGTTTGTTTTTGCTAAAACTTCTTTGTTAGTAGCCTACAGGTCAAACTCTGGTATAGCATTTAAATATTATGTTACCCCTGGGCCATTTGGGGTGCTCCGGGGAAGAGGTGAGCTTGTTGGTTGCCATTAATCACAATATGTGCATCTCTGATGAAAATTCCGGGGTTTCATAACTAGTTGTTCACTTTTTTAGCAGACCCTTTCATTCCTGACAACTTGTGCTGCCCACACAATCTGCTCATTTATTCGGCTGCATGTTTAAGGAGGAAACTAAAGACAAGGAATTCTCTCAAGGGTACAATGAAGTATGATATTATAAGTCTTTCTTTCCCAGTTCTTTATCACATTGCTGATTTTTCTGTGTATCTTTACAGGTGTGACTGTATAGCTCCTTGGTCTAAAATAGGCTTTTCTACTGTGAATGTGATAGATATTACAGTCACAGTCATCTGGAATGACTTCCACCACCATGACCACAGATGAAGGTAGAACACCCACAGGAGATAGCAGAACAAAGGAGGAGGGGAGGAGGAATCTGTATAAAACAGAGCCAAACTGATACCTCAACTCCCTTCCTTGAATTCAAGTGTGATACAGTCATAGGATGGCACCTTTGCAATCAGTCAGTTCATGAAATTTCTTCTTCCTCTCTGCTAGATATTCCACGATCAACTGTAAGTGGTACTATTGCAAAGTGGAAACATTTATGAACAGAAGAATCTGGTGGAAGCTGCGTAACAGAGCAATGTTGCTGAGCGCTGAGGCACATAGTGTAAAAGTTGCCAACGCTCTGTTGACTCAGTAACTGCAGAGTTCCAGACTTCTTCTGGCATTAAGCCCAGCACAAAAACGGTGCAGCGGGAGCTTCATGGAATGGGATTGCATTTTGCCAGCTGTACAGTTTGGTGGAGGAGGAATAATGATACAGGGCTGTTTTTCAGGGGTTGGGCTCGGCCCCTTAGTTTCAGCGTAGGGAACTCTTGATGTAGCCATACCATGACGTTTCGAACAATTCCATGCTTCCAAACTTTGTGGGAACAGTCTGGGGAAGGTCCTTTTCTGTTCTAGCATGACTTTGCACCAGTGCACAAAGTCAGATCCATAAAGACATGGTTGGGTGAGTTTGATGTAGAAGAACTCGACTGGCCTACACAGAGCCCTGACCTCAACCCCATCAAACACCTTTGGGATGAGCTAGAACAGAGACCGTGAGCCAGGCCTTCATGTCCAATATAAGTGCATGACTCCACAAATGCTCTTCTAGATGAATTGGCAAAAATTCTCACATATACAGCGCACAATCCTGTGGACAGCGAAGACCAGTGAAGAGCGGCAGCTGTTATAGCTGCAAAGGGGGGACCAGATCCATATCGATGCCTATGGATTTAAAATGGGATGTTAATAGGGTCACCAGTAACTCATCTGCAGTAATTCCCAGGATGGGCATTACATTTTGTGCTTGTTTAATACAACAGCCATGTGTACAGCTAAACTTAATTCAAAGAGTAAAACCCATTTATAACAGACTTCAAGGGACCTGGCAAAACAGTCTGTTGTATCCAAGGTCCGTTACAGTATATCCAGAGTTGCTGTATGCCCAGAACACAACTACGGGACACCATTTACTCATGCCACACCCCAGCAGACACACTTGTGGTATAGATTATTATATTGTACATGTAGTAATCCAACTTTACCTGACCAGATACGTGACTATTAATAATCCAGACTACGTATCTGTGCTAGATTTCACCGCGCCTTGTAGGCGGAGCCTGCATTTCCGTCATAGCCGAACAAAACAACAGCTAAAAGCAGCACTGAGGGACCAAATTGTTTGTCCGTTATAAGCGAAATTCCGTTATATGCGAGTCCGCTGTATCCGATGCTTTAACTGCATGTTTTAAAGGCGCACGGCCGGGACCAGCGGACCTATGATGGGATTTTACTGTATGTCTTTTGATCTTCTAAAGCTACATTCTCCCTTATGTGTGTCCCGGCACCTGGATGAATCACTCTGATGAATTGCGGCTTTGTTGTGGTTATTATTGTAGGCTAATTTAGCATTTAATGACTCTTTTCATGATCTGCTATGGGCTGAAGGTTACACAGCGGAGTGTAATTAATATGTTCTCCTCCCAAATTCTGGAAGATGTGAATCAGTGTTGGGATGCCTATCTTTCCAATCCCATTATTAAATCCCTAACTGCCCTGCACCTCTCACAACCTGCTGGCCTCTTAGGAAGCTGACCTTCTCATTTGTGCTTTTATTGTTTTTTGTGTTTCACAGATGATAGTGCAGATTTTGGCAGGCTTTATAGACCCTGATGATTAAAATTCAACATGACTCAGTTACACGTATCCTGTCATTAGTAGCATCCCTCTGTGGCAGCTCTCATCAGAGAGTCACACTTTCAGAGTTTTATACTGACATACTGTAGGATCACACACACACACACACACACACACACACACACACACACACACAGGTAACAAGGGAGGCCAGCACTCTTTTAACTCAACTTTTATGGCCCAAAGATTTAGGGACCTACAGACAGCAGAGTGGACCTCAAGGACAGGGGTCCCTCGACTGGGCACACAAGCCCCTCCCCAAACATCCTGCTTTACATATCATTCACCCAACAGACTAACACCCTAAAGAAAGTTTCTTTTAAGTTTGGTTTTTGTATACCCTGTATATAGATTTACTCATGACTACTAGCCTCAATATCCAGATATGTTTGTGTTAGAAAATCTTAGTGTCATGTGCCACCCTTATAACTATGTTTCATGGAGTATCACCTATTTTACCCCTCAAACTTGAATAAATAAATACGTTTAGCTATTTCTGGTCCACCATCTGGCGGCTCAGGGCGGGAAAGCGGTGCAACATCAACACTGTTTATGGTGGGGATGGGGTGCTGCTGACCTCAACCCGGGACGTTTTGGGTCGGTGGAGGACGTACTTTGAAGACCTCCTCAATCCCACCGATACTCCTTCCAACGCAGAAGCAGAGTCTGGGGAATTGGGGGTGGACTCTCTTTGAGATGGAGGTCGCTAAGGTGGTTAAAAAGCTCCTTGGTGGCCGGGCCCCAGGGGTGGATGAGATCCACCCGGAGTTCCTCAAGGCTCTGGATGTTGCAGGGCTTTCCTGGTTGACACGCATCTGCAGCATCTTGTGGATATCAGGGGCAGTGCCTCTGGATTGGCAGACCGGGGTGGTGGTACCCCTCTTTAACCAACTACAGGGGGATCACACTCCTCAGCCTCCCGGGTAAGGTCTATTCAGGGGTCTGCCGGATTGTCGAAGCAGTGTGGTTTTCACCCTGGCCGTGGGACAGTGGACCAGCTCTATAATCTCCGCAGGGTTTGGGAGGGTTCATGGGAGTTTGCCCAACCAGTCTACATGTGAAGGCATTCAACTGTGTCCCTCTGGGAGTCCTGTGGGGGGTGCTCCGGGAGTATGGGGTGCCGAACTGCCTTTTAAGGGCTGTTCAGTCTCTATATGACTGGTGCCAGAGCTTGGTCCGCATATGGACGGCAATAAGTTGGACTCGTTCCCGGTGAGGGTTGGACTCCATCAGGGCTGGCCTTTGTCACCGATTCTGTTCATAGTTTTTATGTACAGAATTTCTAGGCGTAGCCAGGGTGTCTGATTTGATGACCTCAGGATTAGGTCTCTGCTTTTTGCAGATGATGTGGTTCTGTTGGCCTCATCAGACAGTGATCTTTGGCTCTGACTGGGACAGTTTGCAGCCGAGTGTGAAGCAGCTGGGATGAAAACCAGCACCTCCAAATCCGAGACCATGATCCTCAGCCGGAAAAGGGTGGAATGCTCTCTCCGGGTAGAGGATGGGGTCCTCCTCAAGTAGAGGAATTCAAGTATCTCTGGGTCTTGTTCACGAGTGAGGGAAGGATGGAACGGGAGATCGACAGGTGGATCGGTGTGACATCAGCAGTGATGCAGGCGCTGCATCGGTCTGTCATGGTGAAGGAGGAGCTGAGCCAAAGGCAAAGCTCTCGATTTACCAGTCGATCTATGTTCCTACCCTCACCTATGGTTACAAGCTGTGGGTAGTGATCGAAGGAACGAGATCGTGGGTACAAGCGGCAGAAATGAGTTGAGCTGAGCTCTCCCTTAGAGATAGGGTGAGGAGCTCGGCCATTCGGGAGGGACTCAGAGTAGAGCCGCTGCTCCTCTGCATCGAGAGGAGTCAGATGAGGTGGCTCGGGCATCTGGTCAGGATGCCTCCTGGATGCCTCCCTGGTGAATTGTTCCGGGCATGTCCCACTGGGAGGAGGCCCCGGGGAAGACCCAGGACACGCTGGAGGGACTATGTCTCTGGGCTGACCTGGGAACGCCTCGGGATTACCCCAGAGGAGCTGGATGAAGTGGCCGGGGAGAGGGAAGTCTGGGTTTCCCTGCTGAGACTGCTGCCCCCACGACAAGACCTCGGATAAGTGGGAGATAATGGATGGATGGAAATATGTGTAGCTACCACTGCATATATGTTCTTATGGTTATCTTATGGTTACCAGAAGAATCTTAAAAAAAATTGCTTAGCCTTGGTATTCCAGATGTATAACTCGTATTTTTAAGCTCGTATTTTTGCATGTGAATTCAGACCATTGAACTGGAGCAACTTTGAAATGTTGTCTTTGTATTTTTAGCCTCGTATTTTTGCGTGTGAATTCGGACCATCAAATTTCCTATGCATATTTCCGATGCATAATTAAATAACTACAAATGAACTAGGGAAATCCCTCGCAATGCATAAATATTCAATGTTAGAATTTCAGTGACATATAAAATTCAAATTGTGATGACACAGATTTACTTCCATATGCCGCTCCCAGATGTTCAATTTAAATTGGTATTGCCACAAACTAACGGCCACGCCTATCTACAGTAAGGGTAAGATGTGCTGCTGAATATGAATATGTAATGTAATGTCAGTACAATTTGCCCAAAGTGTAACATCTGTTGATGTGCAACGCAAAACACCAGTACTGTATACAGATGGGATTCATTAACATACATAATATAAGTAATTGTTAATTACTTAATATAGATGGTATGAGGTGTGGACTGCCAGGCTGGTATGGCATGTTTGGTGTCAAACTGATGGAAAATCACTCCTGATTCCAAATCTGATCAGTGGTTACCAGGAAACTGTATGTATCAAAAGTTACACCAGTTTAGTGAAAATCATCAGTAAAGGGGGGATCAGTCTGGTCATAAATCCCAAAAAGGTCTGACACAGACACCCCTCTGAAAGCCTGCCAGCTAGATGGTCAGCCATTGGTTCAGGTATTTCCTGGTCATCTCTATTCATGAACTTTAGACCATAAAACCTGGCACCTCAGAACAGAGGCAAGAACATCAGCCCAGGAGAAGAGCAGAAAGGAGCAGCCCAGAGAGAAGTCCGCCAGACTATCGCAAAGCCCAGTAAAGGAGCCCGTTTTGAAGCTTGCTGCTGAAAGCCTGCCACCCAACAGAAAATGACAACCCCCAGAACAAAGCCTTCACCTCAAAGCTTCACAAGGAGAAAGAACCAGAGGGGGTCCTCCCCACTCCACTGCTCCAAACGCCACGCCTTCCTGAGTGCCATCATCCCATCAGCTCATCAGCCTCTGCAACCAGCTGCCAGGACTCCCCCCCCCCCCCCCCCACTCTTCAACCAAGTAAACCAACTTCCTTTC
>JAODKE010000015.1:20896388-20915340 GCA_026779605.1 Mormyrus hasselquistii
TCAGGTTAAATGCAGTTTTACAGAATATAGTGTATTTGTTGTAATTTGATGCACTATGATTAAAAAAAATAAATAAATAAATAAAAATTCAGCCGCACATGGTCACATTTCTTCTCATCCGGCCCTCACCCTAAAATGAGTTTGACACCCCTGCTATAGAATATGTTGTGTCCATTAATAGATAAACTGGAATTGCCCCACTCTAATTTTTACACTTCGATATCAACAACACTAAAATTACTTACCTTATAGTATAGAACGAATTCTTGCTCAACACAATGCCCATAGACAGATGCTATATAACATCAATGATGATTTATGTCAAATAACACCACTGTAATAATTAAACAATATACCCACACAAAAAAATGCCAGATAGGTACATAAATGCATCATATAACCATATATATTCGTTAGTGTTGTAGTCAAGACCGCCTAAACAGAGACCACAAAAAAGAACTACAGCACCTAGGACTGTCTGGCAGGGAGGTGGGAGGGAGCAAAAATGTGGACGGTCTGTGGATCCCTGAGGACCAGGTAGGAAAACACCGCTCTGTTTCATGGTGCCATATTAGTGTAAATCTCCACCACCCTTCACTCAGTGAGTGTTTGGAAGATGGATGAAGTCATATAATAGAAGAAGAAGCCATGATTTGTCATACAGCTATGAGCACATAATTTAAACAAATCAAGTTCTGTTGCAGATGCTTATTTTATTTCTTTAATTGTTAGAAAAAGTTCCCTCTGGGTCAGCCTCGTTAAAATAACAATTAGCAGTAATGACTTGATGGTTTTAATTATGTTGTATCTCAATGTGTAATCCTGCAAATTCAATGTAAAGTTAGCTTTTCACACCCACATCCCAAGCACAGATGAGGTGATGGAAACTCCTTTGGAAATGACCTTTGACCTCCGGATATTTTGGAACTGGACGGAAAACAGCACCCGGCAATGGCTACCATTAATGATTGCTGGGTGGATGACATCAGCATTGAAACTTCTGGGAAGGCTGATGAGTCCTGCAATTCTGCCAAATGTCAATATGAAGTAAATTATACACATAACCCACATAACTGATACTTTTCTTTTTTTATCCCGTTTTGGTATGTGATACTCTTTTACATCTATGCTGTTTGCACAAGGGTGATAAAGTCCTTGCATGGTTTTTAATGAAAGCACCATACATTTTTTTTTTTAAATATAAACTCCTTGAGGATCATTGAGAATATCTTTCATTTACCCATAGATTAAAAAAGTGGATAATTTTCCAGGAATGGAAGTGGTGATTCACTGATAAAACATACACATGAATTTTGTATGTTTGTTTGTGGGAGATGTGGTTTGTTGTTTGTTGTTTGTCATCGAACATTCACTAGGGGTCAGTAGTGCAGAGGATTGAGCTCACGGGCATTTTTTTCTTCTTTTGGGTGCGGACTGTATGGGGCAAAATTCATTTCAGCCATTTCAGAAGTGAGGGGATGATTATCAGAAATGAGAGGATGAGGCTGTCAGCTTGAACTGTCACACAGTAATCCCAGCTATGAGAGTAGGGCTTAGCCAACCAAGCTGCCCATAATGACCGGATCCAAAGGAGATGCTCCCTGCAGCTAAATGAGGAGAAGGGTGATTACTCACATGGCTGGATCCAAGCCCACAGAGGTACTGCATGCAACTGCAAGATCGGTTAACTCATTAGGCGCCACAGGTGGCCACCTACGGTGCCATAATCGACTACTGCAATACTAGCCGCACCTGCACTTCATGGTAATGGTGATGCCTGAGGGTTTTCACTGTACCAGTGTCTATGGTATATTAACCATTTATTCATTTGAACACAGATGTTCATGTACTGGGTGTGGTGGGACAAGTCAGTGCGACAAGTGGCCAGATATATGGCCAATGAAAATGCCAACCGAAGTTCTGCAGTAAAAAGAACTTTATTTGATATTATTAATAGCCAAGATTAATTAATATAATTTCAAAGGTCCTCATTTTGTGTTTTAAAACTGATAAGATAAGAAAAGTAAAGATAAGATGTGCTTTATTGGACCCGGGGGAAATTATAAATTTTTTTGAATTCTTGAAACTTCGGTATGTATTGTACTATTCAAATTAATTTGCATCCCATGTAAGATTTTTAGGTCACTGGTTCTGTTCATAGTTATTTCAAAATTACAATTTGTAGACTTTGCTTTTGTATGTCTATTGCTATACTTTTTGATGATATGGATCCACTATGATTGCCTCTTACTGTATATCATCCTATCCGATCCTCACTCAGTACATGTAAATTGCCTGAGTAGTCAGTGTGTTCACTGTCAATGAAGTCTTAGAAATAAACTGAATTTAGATGTTAAATGGGTTAGAGACTCATTCTTGAATTGGGTTTCTGAGATGTAAATAACAGCAATGGTGGGAAGTTGTGCCTAAATATCGCTCTGATTTGAAACACAAAGCAATGTCTGTAAAATCTAGATATTTGAATTGAATTTGAAGGAGCATTGAAAAAACAGTATGAACAGCTCAACCAATTAGATTCTTTTTCTTGTTCTTGTACCAGCATCGAGTGTCACCCACAAAACCGAGAGCATGTTACCCAACTTATAACCCCGGTTCAGAACACCAACCACTTCCTGTATGTGCAGCTCATGTGAATCAACATGAAACGAGTGTGAGAAAAGCTCTGCCAGGGAGGAGGCAGTGTACGCTGCCGCCTCCACATTCATTCTTTCATATTGGGGGCATGAAAATGACCGAGCTGGATATTTTCTGGCATGATTCAGATCGTCTTGTTTACCCAGGGCAGTATTTCTGAGTCCGGTCCTCTGGACCCCCAGACAGTCCACATTTTTGCTCCCTCCCATTTCCCGAATGTCTGGGGGTCCCCAAGAACAACTCTGGTTCTTCTTAGAAATGAATTTCAGCCGTTTTTTTCACCATGTTATCAGCCAAAGTTTATCAAAGTTTTTCTTTTGATTGGCAACTGTACTCATTCACCCCTGAAAAGTAATTACTCAATACTGATGTACCACAGCCAGTATGTGCCCCAGCCGTGCGCCCTGTGCTGCCTGAGATAGCTGCAGCCTGCCCCCCCCCCCCCCATCACTACCCAAACTGGTTAGAAGATGGACGGATGGATAGGTGGATGGATGGATGGATGGATGGATGGTTCTAGAATAGCCATTCAAAGACATCATTCAACTTGTTTTTATGAAGAACTCTATCAGATGGAAACTATGGTACTGCACTTTCATTTAAACAAATGGTATTTGCTTTGAAATAAAATAGGATTTGCTATCACATGCAGCTAGGTGAGGCCAAGAACTGCAAATGTATTTGATAATATAAAACTGTAAATGGTGAATAAGTGGTGGTGGTTGAACACGGTGTGTTGCGGAACAGAAGTCAGAGTAGTCTGTGAGTGTCACCTGCGGCTCCCAGCCCACGTGATTCCAGGGGCATTCTGGGGTGCGAGATCACATGCATGTACCAAGGCGACATTCAGGAGCTAAAGTGACGCCGGCGGCTTTATCTCAATGCCTGTGTCTGGAGATGGAATCTCTCTGACAGGGACAGTGAAGGTTAGGAATATGTGGCCACTAGCAAGGTCATATGATGTTGCCTAGACAACCTTATGCCCCCCCATCCCTCATGAGACCTCCCTCCAGTCCACACAAAAGAGGGTGATAACGTGAGAGCGATTGTGAGGTGGATAGCTTCAGTTTCACCTGGTGCTGGCTGTGACGTTTATGCTTTTGATGTTTGGCATTTCGGAAGCAGATTCCCCCAGGAACAGTATAGAGATTGAAAGAATCGCTTAAATGCTGATCAGGTGTGAGGCATCGCCACACCCAAAGCTAAAGAACTGCAGAAAATGCTTAGAGAGTATTTACCAATTCTAAATAAAAGGGGAATTAGCTACTCTTAATAAGCATTAATTAATCATTAGGCAACCTTTTTAACCCCAGAAGAACAAAGATGGGCTTCAGACCGGCGCAGTCATATGTTCTGCCAAGAGTAATTGCTGAGACAGCTTCTGACGAAAAAGATGGACTCCAGATGATTGCAGAGCTTTCCACTCGGAGCACAGCTTTTAGCACAAGACTGAAACCCACAGTTTCTATAACAGTGCATTTTCCAAGGCAGACGGTGGTGTAATAAAATCCAAACCCCACAGAGTTCTCCCTCCGATCTTACTACAGTGGACCCTGATGTGAGACCCGGTCAAGCCTGCTAACTTTGGCTGAGCTTCCCTAAAAACCCCCCACGTGACCTCTGACCTCCTTTTCTTCACCTGCAAGCAGCTTCCTTTTCATACCACAGTAAAAGTTTGCTCGCCTGTGAGAAAGCCGAAGCTTGCTGATAAACAACAGATCTTGATAAAGGAAGACTTTATCCCAACTCTGTTCCCAATATCCCCTCTACGAATGACAGGGAGAGCTTATAGAGTTATCGAAATATTGTGAAATTACAGGCTAACATTCCCTCTGTGCAAAATTATCTCTGTCACACAAACAAGCTTAGAGCAACGTACCGAATGGCAAATCCATTTTAATCAAACAAAATGGACAATACCAGCGCTAAAAAGTTGAAGCAGCACAAAGGACAGACTTTAGGCCATTTAGGAGATTTAGCACTCTGTAAAACATCACCCTTCAATACAGCCTGAGCCGTTCAGTTTGAGATCAAAATTTCAACAATAGAGTTCATGTTGGCTGGCATTTTTTATGCATAATTTTCCCGAGCAATCAAGCAGCCTCTATTCCCCCTCTTACAGTACCAGAATATATGCACAGTATGCGAAAAGATCAATGAGAAAATGAACAGGATCAGAGGAGAGAGAAACTCAGACTCCAGTGTGCAGTGAGCTGGAAAAAATGAAGCGAAAGGGATCGAAACACAGATTCCATTGTGATGTTCCCAGTGGCCTTAACAGAGACTCGCTGATTGAGCAATCATGCTCCTAATGAATTATTCACACTCTAAGGACAACAGCAGTGTCTGTCACACTCTCTGCACCTTAGAAGTGATTGTGATGAAAAGCCTTGTTCAGAAATAAACCAGTCCAGTTTCACCTGGGACTCCTCAACAGCTGTTAAAATACTTGTCACTGATATCAGTGTAACCGCAATAAGGAAAGATCAAGATGAATGTATTTATTTATATAGATAAATATGGAGGATATGGATTTAGGGCTGTTATAAACTAGCTGAGGGTTCATAAGAAAGAATAAGGGAGCGATGTTAACCAACCCAAAAGGGAGTTTTATTCATAGCGGAAAAACATACAAATGACGTCTGATAAATGCTTCAAGTAATACACAGAAATTGATCACATAGGTCAGCAAAGAAGATCTGTTCACAGGAACCGATGCAGCTCCAGAAAGGTTCCCAGCACCCCAATAAACCAGATTGAGAGAGAGAGAGAAAGAGAGAGATACTCCCCCAATCAGGAAAACCTGAACACAAACAAAAAAAAAAGAGAGAAAACAAGCAAACAGAATAATGGCAAAGCAATTACAACAATATGTCTATGGATGTAACACCCCTTCCAACCAGTGAAGGACCTGAGCTGAGCTGTGGTGGATGTAAGAGACAGAGTAAAGCTCACATACTGTACAGCTCTGAAGGTCTGCTTAGAAACAGCTTGTTTCTCATAATACCAGAATTTCTGTTTGCCCAAATGCATCCTGATGATAACCTTCTTGTTTTTGGCAGGACAGATTTGTGTTAGAGCTTTTGAATACAGAATTCAGCAGGTCCATTGTCTCATTCACCATGCCTTTAGCATGTTGTCAGAGTTAGAAGATATCTTTAGTAGCTTTTTCTGTCTGCTGAACCAGCTTCATCCATCCTTATACCAGTGGCCATAGATCCTCCCTGGAAGGAGAAGCCTCTGTGTCCACCTTGGTTCTTTCATCACTCAGGTTTTACAGAATTTGCTGAAAATTATGTTAGTTGGTGTAACATTCAAGGATCTTAATTTGGCTTCAAACAGCAGTAAAAAGTGGCAATAAGGCCTTGAGGAAACCACTCAGACATACAGGAATTACATTAATAAATGCAAAGTTATGAATATATCTGTGTAGAGAAAGGAAAGATGTCTGCTGAATATTTGAATAACGTGACACTGAAGTCTATGCAAATCTGCACCATTAAAAGTAGTGTTGTGGAGTTACAGCATCTCCTTATAGCAGCATGCTCACCTCATTCAAAAACCACACTCATTTATAAGCTTTACACCAGTGTATTTCACACAAACAAAAAAAAGCACTGAAATCCGCATGAACAGCAGCACAAGGGCTATTTTACTGACAGTAACTTGTAAAGCAGCAGTGGATATTACATCCAAAGTCATGTACAAGTGAGGATCAAAGATTAGGGTCAGACAGAATCTGGAGCAAGTGAGGTTAAGGGCCAGCTGAAGGACCCAATGGTTACCTCACTCTGCAAGACAATGGATTTGACGCGGTGACCCTCCAATAACAAGCACAGTGTCATACGGCATAGAACACGGAGCGGGGAAACAGGCAATGGAAGGCAGGAATGGGGTTAAATAAAAAAATGTATTTGGGGACTGCAAGAGCATGACAGGGAAGACAAGAACAAAACGCTCCACTACGCTACACAACAATACAACACTACGACGACAAAACTAAGGAAACTAATTCTGACGTGGACTTAAATACATCGAACTAATACAGACAATTAGAAACAGTTGTGAAACACTGGGAATCGACATGCGGTAACCAAGGGCATCGTGGCACAGGAGGATCAGCACGATCAGGGTGTGACACACAGAACCAGCATGAGTTTGACATGTCCTTCAAATGAGTGAAGAAGACTGACACTGGGGGGGGGGGGGCGCTTAACTTTAATTAAAGATGATAAAGTATAGGTTTGTGAGGACCATACGTTTATGAGGGTCATATGTTTATAAGGGTCATACGTTCATGAGGGTCATATGTTTATAAGGATCATACGTGTATGAGGGTCATATGTTTATAAGGATCATACGTGTATGAGGGTGATACGTTCATGAGGGTCATATGTTTATAATGATCATACGTGTATGAGGGCCATATGTTTATAAGGATCATACGTGTATGAGGGTGATACGTTCATGAGGGTCATATGTTTATAAGGACCATATGTTTGTGAGGGCTATAGATTTAGGAGGGCAATGATCTACAATGGAACTGGTTACACCCAGGAACAGGCAAAAATCAAACACACAGTCAACAAGAACATCAGCAGCAACAATGACTCCACGAGGAACAGGAAAGGATCAGGAACTGAAATATACAGGGATAACAAGAATAATGCAGGACAGGTGTGAACAATTAAAAGGGCTGGCAAAACTAAGAAACGAACGGGGAAGAAACTGACAAAGAAAAAAGGAAACAGAAACTAAACACTGGGAAAATAATGAAGGCAGATAAAACAGAACCAAGGCAAAGCAAATAACTAAAACAGAATATGTCATAAAACTCAAGAACTAGATATAGGAAGTGGGATTTGAAGACATGACAGAGGGATTAGTAACCACACACTCAGCTAATTGAGTCATGTGGAAGACAGAAGGACAATGGAAACACACTAAGGACTTTGACAATGAGGAGGAACAGGCTGGCCAGCGACATCTGCTGGCCAAATGGGAAGGAAACACTGGGACAGACGGGTACAGACCCTGACAGCGAGGGTCATATGTTTGTAAGGACTATAGGTTTAGGAGGGCAATACATCTGTGATGATCATGTGTTTATAAGGACCATACTTCTGTGGGAGTCATGTTTATAAGGGCAATAATATTAAAAACCAGTTTGTGTGCAAAAATCAATTTAAACTTAAATTGCTGAAGTAATATCTTGTTACAGCAGAGATTGTCTCTTTTTTTAGATATTAACAAGATTTACCACATAGAGCAAAAAGCCTTGAAATGCAAAAATGATCGGCGTTTATCTCTGACTGTGTGCATGAAAGGTCTGTGATTAAAAACTGCCTGGCCTCCTTGGCTTGGAAAGATACAGTCGTAAGACTGAATATTGATTATAAAGATAACATCACTGCAATCACAAGACTCTCATGGGCAAGCCATTTGGACAGTTTGGAAAAGCTGATTTGTTATGTCGGGTAATATACAACATTTTCTCTCTGATTGTTTAAAACACTGTTTGAGATCCAAGATTAGCTGGAACATAACCACCTATGGAGCAGGTTCACCATGTACCAGGAGTTACTGAGGTATTGTGTCCCACTTAAAAGAGAACCAGCTTGTGATTTAGAAAAGCCAGTAGAGTTACCTCTACCTATACACAAAGTTATCTGGCTAAGCAAAGAATCCGGCTTTGTGATAGCAGACCAAGATGTCCTCTGTAGAAACAAACATGCTAGACAAACATTTGCCACACAGCGATATGAAAACCAAAGATGTAGCAGAAGTTTTGAAGTTTTGAGAAGTCTCTGGCTGTGACCTGCAGGTCGGAGGGGTTGGACATCCAACCCAGCCCTTTTGTAACATCAAAAGCCAAGCTCCTGCCCAAGACATCTTCAAACAGAAGCAGAAGCCTGAACCGAAGCAAACTTGCAGAACGGAACAAAAAATCATCAATAATTTTTTAATATTTGTTTAACCAAATATTCTTCAAAAGTAACATTGAATATAAAGAAGACAGCAATGTTACTGTATGCTTCTGTTTCTTTTCCCAAAGGCTACATTGGGTGATGTGGGACATGTGGGGAACTTCAGGGATTCTTCATTGAGGACACACAGCCTTGGTTGACATCTTGCAGAAAACTTGGGTTTATGAATGACTCGATGGATGAATGAGTGTGTAAAGTGAACAAATTGGACGACTGTTGAATAAAAAATAACAGCTACTGTGCCGGTGTTTCTTTAAGATAGACTGCGCACGTGTGACCGAACCACATAATTAGATTGTTTTTTGTAGTCTTGTTTTCTTGTATGTCTGTCCTGTTTAAGTACTCTGAGAGCGAACTGTGCTCAAGGTGTCAGAAGTACACATTCCATTAAACCTTTTCTGAAGCAACCATATTTATAGGGATTTATGGATAGCATGCTAAGCTATATTGAGGGATCCAGTGAAACTCAACTGGACAACTAAACAATATTTTATTGCAGTCTATCTCACTTAATTGGAATCTTAATTGCTTGTCTCTTTAGCCTAAGTTTTCTGTTTCGTTTCACAACCTGACTAATGACCCTTCGAAAGTTATGTTGCATCTCCAGAAGGAGATAATTGCTTTAACCACTCATAGGTAGTAGTCAATTCTGATCAGTTATGTTTAAATAAGAAGCACATCTGTCATTTGTGAATAATTTGTCATCTTCCCATATCTGGAACTCAAAAGCATGCAAGTAAGTATTTAAGCTGCAAAGCCGCAAAGTGCTTCTTGAACAAATAGCATGATTGACAAGCTTGGGTTGGATGTGGGTCACAGCAGGTTCTCTTCAGGTGACAGTGAGACATACTTGGTGGCATCTTGGCATCGGCAGTCTGACCCAGTAAGCACCCATTTAAAATTGCACACACTTACAACCACCCAATATTAAAAAATGCTTACAATCTGCCAACAATGGAAAATATACACTATATATTGAGAGAGTGCACATAGACGGAGGATGTCACCTCTCTGCACCATGGCCCAGCCTCGAATGGTGGGTGAATTCCATTTGTCGCCTGTTTTCTTTAGCGCTCCAGTGAACTGTGAGTTTGTATTAACTTAAGCCGGGTTGAGATAAGAGTTTCATGTACCATGAAATAAGCGTGGTCTCAGTTTATCTGTGAGAAGCTTCCATTTAAGCAGGGCTTTGTGTTCAAAAATAGAAAGGTTTAAAATTTGTTTGGAATAACTGGTTTATGCGGCACGGTGTTTGCTAGTCTATTGTTATCGTTGCATCTGGCTCTGTATTAAATGAGGTGTACAAATGCATGTGTACCTTAGCATTGTTCACTTTACAGTACTGGACTTCTGTACCTTGACGTAACAACGGGTGTTACCCTTCATTACATATTCTTGGGGAACTAGAGCATGTCCAAAACCTTAGGAAGCACCGGCTTGTTATAAGCTCTTGAGTCACGTTTACTATTGGGCTAACTGAAGTCACATTTGGGTGGAGCTAATGCATACTGCACTCTTTGCAAGACAGTCAGTTTTATTTTTGTGTTTTCAAAGATTTCCTATAACTTGTCAGTGAGCGCCATTGCATTTTACCCTTCACACCAATTCGGAGTTTTTCTTTTCCCCGCAGCACCAGTTCTGGAGCCTGTGACATCCGGAATCTCATGTCTTGTCGAAAGCAGTTTGAAGCACTACTTGCTACATATTGAAACTTTCCTGCAGCCAGGGTACAGATCAGTGCTCTGCTTTTTTCAGCCATGGACCCAAGTGCTTAGAGGAACATGTCGGAATTGGAATCTCCTACTGCTTAGGAAAGCTTTTAGGGGAGGTATCTGCAATAAATGTGTAACAACATAAGGCCTAAGGTGCTAATTAGGGTAGTTTCTGCAAGTGCTACGAAATGACAGAATGCTTTGCAAACAAAACCTACGAGACTCCAGTCCTTTGCAATGGCACAGAGTGAGTGGTACAAGTTGAGTTCAATGTCCAACCTCCAAGTGGTTGAACTGTATTTCCCTTGTACCTAGTGGGGTGGCGTGTCTGCTGTTTCTCTCAGATTACACAGGAAATCGATATTATCGGAAATCAGCATCACAAGCACGTTGCTCAGTTCTCCCACTATTTGGAAGATGAGGACTTCATGTGCATCCTTATGGAGCTGTGCAGTAGGGAGCTGAGACCCCTTTGTGTGTGTTTGCAGGCTCAGTCATTTTAAGTTAGGTTGCCCTTCCCCTCGTTTTCAGTCTCTTAAGCACATCTTGAGACATTGAAAAACCTTGACGTACCCTGAAGTGAGGTATTACCTGTGATAACTGCCATCAGGGTTAAAGTATATCCATGGAAAAGGCCTTCAAACTGGGTATGTGTACATGCTTGAACAATTGTTCAGTCTCATATATTAATGTGGGCATTTTGCATAGTGTTGACAGTTGTATGTAGTAGATCATATGGATTTGTGTGTACTGGTATCTGCAGATAGTTAACTTCTGCTGATATTGGGTGAAGTATTTGAGTGTAGACTTCATACGATGTCCTTGGTATTTCAGAAAATCTCTTTGTCAATTAGGAGATGGAATTGAAAGTGTGAGGTTTTAGATTGGCGACCAGGATGGTGTTTTTTTTCTAAATTCTCTTGAATCTTTCAAGTTCTTTCAACAGTCTCCTATAGAATCCTGGACTATTTGGTCCAGAGGTTTGAAATGGCAAAGGACATGAACTAGAGTCAGATGTTTGGGCACTGGACTGTGTCATGTATGTCTCTGTTCTGAACCATCTGCATAGCCAAAGACTCGTGTTCCTTCTTGACTGTCTGAAATTTCCCCAGTATATCATTTTCTTCAAGATGCCGCAAACGTCTTTGCTTCTCTACACCCTGGTACACACTGCTGCTCAGGAGATTTTACCCTTTTGGGGCCAGGATTTGGAGATACCTATTGGTGTGTCACAAAGGTGCAATACTCTCTGCCTAAGAATCTCTGTGCAGCAGTCCGGAAGCTGATTTCTGGGATCTTCCAGAAGAATCCACATGATCATCTCACATTGGATCATATCCTCCGGCATGAATTCCCTACAAAGGTAAGCATGTTTATAAGATGTTATACTGAGGCTGACTTGCCTCCTATAGAACTGATTTGCTTAATAGAAACATCTTAAACTACCACTCTAGGGCTTCACTCCTGCCAAACTGCCACCTAACAGCTGTGTAATAATGCCACATTGAAGCCATCTTATCCATTGAAGAGGTCCTTCATCAGGAAGTCTCAGCACCGGTGTTGAAGGTAGACACCCAAAGGTGAACTCCATCATTGCAAGCTCAGGCAGTCCAACATCTGTCAATTCATCTGGGTCACATGCCCAACCTGGCATCTACATGCTTTATTGCAGTTGATAAGTCTTCACAGGAGTTGGCATGTGATCACCGCTTGGTGAACAATTTGAACAGTGTTCAGCAGGTCAGCCATTGACTGTTCAGCATGACGTATTAAAGGATACCTCTTCAGGTAATGTTCAGCAGAATACAAAGGGGCAACTGAACAACCAAGCTAAGAAGAGGTCAAGGAAGTCACCTGCATGGACTGTTAATCTGGTCACCAAAAGACCACTGATCACCTGGGCATTGGATGGGGCAAGTTCACCCTGTGTTTGCTGGGTCAACAGCAGCAAAACCTGTGGTGGGACAGAGGACGCATCAAAAATTGGTGTTTGGCGACCCATCCAACCCAGGATGAGAAGGACTTCTCTACCCAGGTCAGTGTGCTTCTTGTGACACCAACAACCATTGGGGCAGCGGATGGGTCACAGAAGTCCAGTTCTTTCAGAAGCACTATGCTGCATGGTGCTTAAGGTGAGATTAGTGTCTCTGTTGATGTGTAGCGTTACAGTGTATTACACTTGACTATGGTGAAAATCATGCTGTCTTTAATGGGACCTGTGTTCATTTACACATGCCATGGTGGTGAAGACTCCAAGTTTTTTGTATTCATTGACTAGTAACTAGTCATTTGACAAAAATTGGACCTTCATTCAGTGAAAATTTTTGAACATGAATACCAAAAATAACATTTAACTTGAATTAAGTTGAATGTTGCATGTATGTGAATGACTGGTCTGCAGCTAAATATGCTGAAATGTTTGTGCAGCAAAGAACGAACATGTTATAGGTTTAGTGTCTTTTGGAGGAAAGTCTGGACAGTGCAGTAATCACCCGTTGGATACAAGGGAAGTAGGAGACCTGAGTAATTGATACTATGGAAGAGATATCTTCAAACACAATTTTTTTTAGGCATTGTCTTTGCCTAATTGTCTTTCATTTTCACATAGAATCAGTAAATATTCACTCTTAATAAACTTCAAATGTTTAAATGATCTCCGTTCTTCAAATGGTAGAAAGCTGTCTCGTTTTTAAAATTCAAGTCACAGTCTATGATTTCACAAAGATTTCTGCCATGTGATTTAGTTTGAGTCACTAATCTACCCATTTCACCTTTTCCCTCATTCCCAGGGGGGCTACAATTATCAGCGCTGCATTTACTTTGACCTTTAAAAACATACTGCACATTCACTCATTTTAATTCATGATGACAAAAAAATTGCCTAATTTGACCTGGAAATTCCTTCCTGTGATATATATCTTGACCCAGTTCAAGAGAATCTGCCTGTAGCTGATACAACTTATCTCACCCTGCACTGCACCATGTTCTCTCCGATACTCCAGCACTGCTCGACTGGTCCTAGCATCTCTCAAGGTGCAAGAAAGACATGCATCTAGACTCTTCTATGTTTTGGTGTCTAAGCGGTGGAATGAACTTCCACTAGATGTCCAAACAGCTGAGTCACTGGGTGCCTTCAAACGGCAATTAAAAACCTACTTACCTAATGCAATTACTTGGATTAGCACTTCCAGGATTATACTCATTATTATTAAAAAAAAGAAATTGCATTACTTGCAAACAGATTTTTTAGAATGATAGTATTCTTAGCCAGGTTCAATTGAACCAGTATTAGAATGTATTCACCGATGAGACCCCTAAGCACTCATGTAAGTTGCTCTGGTTAAGGGCATCTGCCAAATGCAGTAAACGTAAATGTACTACTGTACATGTGAAAATAATTTCCCTTATTCTCGATCCATATGATGTCCAGAGCTGGCAAATTTTAGCAAAAAATACATCAAAGTCTCCTAAAAGCATGTGGGAAAATGTGTCTGATCAAACAATTTTTGGCCAAAAGGTATGTTTGGCACAAAAACAATACTGTGCATCACTAAAAGAACACTATACCCACGGAATACTTTGCATTTCTCTCTCTTCAGCTGGAACTGGGGCTCTAGTCAAGGTGGAGGGAATTATGAACAGTTCTAAATACCAGTCAACTTTGGCTCATAACCTTCAGATGTCTACTAGAAGAAGAATAGGAACCTTTCAGCATTACAATGTCCCCAAGATTACTTCCATATCAACAAAAGAATGGCTTCACAAGAAGAAAATTAAAGTTTTGGAATGGCCCAGCCACAGCCCAGACCTGAAGAGAGCTGTGCACAAGAGACTACAAACTGGAAAAGCACAAAGGCTGTTCCCAGAGGTCTCACACTCAGTCCTTACCTCAACTAGACTGAAGGTAGAGAAAGTAACCACCAGGATATTTTGTTTACAGAACAGGGTTGTGATGTCCGTTCACAAAAAGACTCTTCACACTGTCCCAGCACACTTATCTGGACTCAAGGAGCCTAATTCTAATGAATGTTTGTGAAAAATAAATGAATAAATTTCAGATCATTATGAATGTGCTCACACTTGAGGGGACATGAATAATGTAGTGGTACATGCTTACTTAATGCATCAATTTAGCAGTAAATAAGTGTTATTGCATACTGATGATTCATGTATTCCATTCAGGCACTATATAAGTTAACAGTTAACAATTTAGTTGATAATGATGAAAACCACTTGAGAAGGCAAAAATTACTAATTTACTACTCATGAACTGGCATAATTGATTATAAACATGAGATTAGTACAGTACTTAACAAACACTTAGTTACTTGTTAATTAATGCATTAAGTGTGTACAGTACTGTTACATTATGTCCCCTCAAGTGTTACCATAATAGTTAATCCCAGTTAATCACAAAGCCAATTAACCCTTATTGCACCAGAGGAGTGTGGTTTTGTCATATCTAACAGTTGCTTTTTAAAATCTTTATAAGTTTTTATGACTTTATCAATCAATCGGTTCCTAATGATGACACATTGTTGTTGTCTACTTCTGTGGAATGTTTTGTTAAATGTGCCCAATTCCACCTATGCCATTTTAATAAATGGAGCTATTTAATCAGATAATGTTTGCTATGGGTGCTAATTTATAGTATCACACAGTATCAAGGGGGGTAGCTCAGTCATTTTTAAGAAGACAGACACAGATACAGCAGCCACAGATTTCCTCATGTGCTTTGTTGACAACTTGAGATACTGCTGTTCCTAAGTTAATATGACATCCAAAGTCCATCCATGCTGTATAGAGGAGTTGAAGTGGTCCAACAAGGTGGGTAATCTCTGTATCAAGAAGATGGATTCTGTGACTTAGACAGTTTGCTTTTTACACTTTGAATTGCCTGTGTTTGGAAAATTAAAAAACAGTTAAAATCACTTGATAATGCAATGTTTATTTAGGTATACAGAACAGAGAAAATGAGATTTCAATATAAGGTTAAGGAACTGTTAGTACCCAAAGTACGCCTTTCTTTCTAAAGAAATTTATATATAAAACATAACAAGAGAAGCACTTGAAGGCCAAAATATTTAGGTGCATTTCAAAATTAACTGAAAATGAAATGAGAGCAAGGGAAATTGTCAAAGCCCCAAACATGTTTTAAATATCTTTGTTAAAGTAGGTTAAGGTTTGAGTGTTTTCTCTGCAGTCTTATGTGAAAACTAGTGAAATTTTATACCCAAGATGCTCTCTTTCACACTTAACGCCAAATCAAACAGCTCAGAGCCAAATCTCCCACTTATCCTGACAGCACATATCTTTTTATTTTTTACTATTCTCCACTGGATATTTTGGGTGGGTCCACTAGGTTAATACTCTTTTTGATAGCTAGCTTGTTATAAAACTCATGGATAGACTCATGAATGACTGTGTACACAAATATTGAGTTTCATGTACTGCCCCTTTGGTAGCTTATTATCAAGCCCAGCTTGGGACAGAAAGCTCAGCGAATCGCTATGTGTTAAATGCTAAAGTGCTAATGCTACTTCTTGCCAGCACGCCATAGCTTACCCAATGAAAAGCGTGAATAAGAGAGTGAAGAAAGGCAGGTCCACCTTGTTGTAAAGTCACCAAACTTTCTTTTGATAAGGCATGCTTGTGCTGTTTACATCTGGCTGGCACACTAGCACCTCACCATGGCTGCATATGGAACAGCAAATAAACGCTATGGTAGTTAGTGCAGTGGCTTCCCGTGTCCCAGCCTGAGGCCATCTCTGTCCGTGCTCAAGTACGGCTTGGGAGCCTCCACCATGCTAAGCTCATGGCCCTAATTATGCAATGAAGGTAGCTTAATACAGCAGGATATGGCTTTAGAGGGAATCGTCTGCTGATGCAGAGCTGTGATAAAGAGCATGGTGATGATGGTGACGATGACGATGGCCGCCTTGGCCAGTCCGGCCTCCTCGAGCCCATAATTGCTACAAGCTCAGCTCTGTGTGAAGTGGGATATTCATGCTATAAATCTGATCTAATTCCCTAATGCAGCCGCTGACTGAACCAGAGCAAAGTTCACAAGCAGATTTATATGCCGCCTGTATTGCGTATAGGCAGGAGCCAGAGGTAAAAGCCCCCCTGCTTTCACTACGCATAAATAACATATTCCTGTTACTCTTTGCCCACTGCCCCTCCCACCCCTGCCACAGAGGGGGTTGGGGGGGGGGGGGGGCATTCTGACCAGCTGAGCTGCCCAGCTACCCTAATTACGTGGCTAGGCAAGTATTCCTCATGGTTTTGACTGCAGCTTGGCCTAGTTGGGGTCCTGCTCTTGTGCCAGTTTGTTCCAGCGAAACGCTCAGCTGGACAGGAGTCAGGAAGAGCAGTGAGGTGTAAGCCAGGAGTAAACTTGTCTACTGAATGGGGACAGAAATTAGCACAAGTGTAATATTACAATTACATTTAAATCTGTGCAGAAAGTTATAAAATCAAAGAAGCTTCCTTTTGGGGAGACTAACTGAGATTCTGGAGCTGGACAGTGCATTGTGAGCACTCGGCTTGTCTTTCCTATTTCCCGCACTTGTTTAAAGATGGTTGTATTGCTGCTTTATTGTTCTGTCAGATTGTCACTAATTTTCGTTTCGTACCAAGCGCGCTTGTTTTTGCTGCATTTGACGCTGTAGGGCAACCACAATGTGAAGAGTGGCGTGTCAAAATAAATTGAATTGTGCTGAAAATATCCCCTTCATGCACACTCTCCCTGGAGTAAAGGAACACAGCAACTTACTTGGAAACTTTGATGAAAAACAGCTTGGCGAAACATCACTTTTATCTTTCATTCTATCATTATAATGACCACAGCTGACAGGAAATAGAAAATGGATGGGAATGTTTTTCAAGCTTGAAGCCTCATCCGTCAGAACATTCATGAAATTACATTTGAACGTTGTTTCCCTGGCCGCTGGTTTGTACCCTGTGCCCCCCCGCCGGCATGTTAGAGTGCTGGTTACATTTCATTGCTGGGCCCTTGAGTGAGGCCCTTAAGCTGCAATTGAGACTGACTAACTCTGCTTTCTCAAAAATGTACATCACTGAGGATTGAAGTACCTGCTAAATATGTAATATATAAAATGTAAATGCATTCACTTTGTGAGTCATGACTTCAGTTGATGGTTCAGTAGGTTCAGGCGAGGTTGACAGTCCAGTTGATTATATCTGCGAATTTACAACATTGCATGTCTGTTAATGTCGTGAATTTGCCGGTTTGGAGGCACTCGCCCAGATGGAGTTTGCTGCTTGTTCTCACGCGGCCCATGCTGTCCGCCTGCTTTCTTCTGCTCATTGTCCTGATTTCTTTTCCCGACTTTGTTTGTCTTCTTGCTTTCCGCAAAGCAGACTGCCCATCATTTTATAGCACTTGGACCGTAACACAAAAGGTATTATAAATAAGAACAGGATTTTGGATGGATGGTTTGTACCATCTCAGTGGACTGCAGCTGTACTGGGGGAGCCAGGCTGCTGCTGTGTGTATGGGTGTCGCTGCTTATACACACCAATTCAGTTCAATCCTCATCGCCTTTCGCAAATTGGCCCAAGGTGCTTGAGATGGGTGTGTGGGTATACATTACTACATCATTCGTATAGGATAATTCAGTAAACAAAGAAAGGGAAAACAGAAAGACTGAAAGCAAGGAAACAGTAGAGGAGAGGAACCAAAAATGATTGAATGCCCTCTGCCAGGCATGCTTACATTATAGAAAATGGAAAGAATGGGCCTGCTTGCTAAAAGTAGGTATAAACTCTGCTTATGGTCAATGTCCAATGAGTCTGTTTTCCGTTCCAGCCTGTGTGAGTTGGCAGATTGAAAGCTGCAGCCAAAAATGTCACAGTTTGTTATTCGCTTCCACCATGTCATGCTAATGTGCTAATGGGTGGCAGTGGGACCCACTGGCCTGGCGATCGGGGCCTGTGCCATGCAGAATGAGACACTGTGGTTTGAGTGCCTCCCCAGTAGTAGATTTTCCTGCAATGCTGATACTTATTACTGACCCTCTGCCCTGAAACTCACCAGTCCAGGTGTGTGAAATAAAGAAACTACATGGACGAAAGCAACACATGTACAGTGATTCCATATACGACCACAGATATGAACGTGAAACACAGAGTCACTTGTACATTTACATTTACCCACAGGCACCAGATACCCCCCCTCCCCCAAATACCACAGAAGGCACAGAAATAAAGATATATTTACATAAACCTGCAAAATCACACATACTTCAAGTATAGATGCATACATATACATAATCTTAGACGAGCAGCTGGACACAGCAACAGGCATGTGGGTGGAAACAGTGAAATACAGGAAACTGCAAACAAAAGGCAACAGGCATGCATATGGTCACTGTGAGACAGGAAAACTTCAAACAAAAGGCAACAGGCATGCAGGGGGACACTGTGAGACAGGGAACTGCAAACAAAAGGCAACAGGCATGCATATGGTCACTGTGAGACAGGAAAACTGCAAACAAACGGCAACAGGCATGCAGGGGGACACTGTGAGACAGGGAACTGCAAACAAAAGGCAACAGGCATGCATATGGTCACTGT
>JAODKE010000015.1:20915819-20926713 GCA_026779605.1 Mormyrus hasselquistii
ACAGGGAACTGCAAACAAAAGGCAACAGGCATGCAGGGGGACACTGTGAAACAGGGAACTGCAAACAAAAGGCAACAGGCATGCAGGGGGGCACTGTGAGACAGGAAACTGCAAAGAAAGACCAAGGGGAATGCAGGTGGGACAGTCACTGTGAGACATAGAGCCTCATTAGGGCTGTTAGCATCCTTAGTCTTCTGGACACCCCCTTTAGGACCCCTTTGAGGTCACAGAGGTGTTTTTGCAGTTCAATACTAAAGGGAGGATTTAGCGCGAGGCAGGCAAGCAGAAAGCAGGAGAGGAACAGGATGCATGGATGGGTTTTTTTAGAGAGCAGGGTTTGGAAAGAGTTAGAAAGATGATTATTCGAGGGTGTTGAAGGTCAACATCTAAAATGGACATGGTTAAAGAAAAAAATACCATTAAGAAGGAGATTAAAAACCGGGCGACATCCCAAAAACCCAATGTATGTTTTATCTGAAAGCTGTAGCCAAAATGTAAATCTCTTAAAATAAATTCTGACAGCAAAACAAGAAATGGAATCTGAGTAATGCACAAACACACACATAGTGTACGGACACACACGCATGTGAAGAGACGGAGGAGGAAGCTGAAAGAGATACCTGTGTGAGCGTTTGGCCATTAAGGCTCGAGTTCTTCAAAGCGGCCTCTCTCAAGCCGGTCCTTAGGGTTAGTTCACATTCTTGCTCCGTATCATTTTTGGGCAAAAATGTGGACGGTCTGAGGCCCTTTGAGGACCACAATGAGAAACACATCTTTACAGACTATAGAGGTCAGAGGACAGTATAGGACAGTTTCTCCTGACTTGTTGATGAATATAACTGGCAAACATCAAATCCATATGTAATGAAAATGACTCGGGATTAGCTGCTGCCATGGTCCCGCGGAGCTGCTTGCACTGCAGAAAGTCTCCTTATTCGCTCAAGTTAATTACAGTAATAGCTCCTGTCTTTGGGGGGAGTGTGGGGGTGCTGAGGGCGGAGCGGGAGGAGCAGCCCTCTGTAGAGTCGGCCATTCGGGCAGATGATTAATCCTGTATGGAGAGTTTTTTAAGATTTTTTAGTTGCCAAAACATCAGAGTTTAGTCATTCCACTTGTGCTATTCCCCAGTGTACAGTAGCACCCCTTTCCTGCCTACAAGGGAGCATAAATGAGGTGCCCTGGGTTCAGCTCTGTGATCTGGCTGAATCTCAGAATGCAGTACCTTCAGAGCTTTACTACCACAATGTTTATTAATTAGAAACGCAGAAAAACGAAAAGGGGCTCACAACAGAAAAGTAAAATGCGCGTGTCTGGTAATCGCACCACACCGTTGAGATCGTGATCAAAAGAAATCGAGAGCACTAAAACCTTCCACAACAAAATACCTCAACTGGTATTTTGTCCAGCGATAACCAACCCAGTATACCGTTAGCTGTAATATACATCAAACCCCATATAGCAACCCGTATTACAAATGGACCTGCACACACACAACTCGCAACGATATATAATACACTTTCAACATATAATGTCCATGTCCCCTCAATACAAAGTTTCAATTCAACCGACAAGAACAAAAACCTGCAAATTACATATAAGGGCATAAGCTAAAATAAATGACAGACATTTAACGACAGCACCCTATAAACATAAGTGAAATACTCCGGAGTATGTTAATATAAATGCTCTTATGGTGCAGGCCTGGACGAGGCTTGGGTACGTTGAGGCCAAAACGGTAATGGCCGCTTCGTTCGGAGAGGGGGGGAAAAAAACGCTCGTTACCTCCACTCGGTTCCAAACTGTCTCTGGCAGGATAATTCACCGAGCGTCCTCCACGATACAGGAGCTCCCACGAAGCCCGATGAACTTTGTGTGTCCCCGGTAACACAAAGTGCTATCGGGATCTCATCTGTCCGAGGTTGCGAAGTCAGCCAAAAATGGCTCGTTTCAGACCAGCCAGTCCACCCAGCGCTTTAACCAGGGTTCACAAACTTAAAATCTCACCCCAATTTATTATTTTATTTAGTTATTGCCTAACTAAATAAAAAACAATATTTTTCCGTACTCTGCCCAAACAGCGATCTCTCACCCTCCAGCCGTCTTCCCCCTTCCTCTCTCCCGCGTTTTTTTCTCCCTCCCCGCTTTTTCTCACACACCGCCCCGTCTCTCCCTCTGATTGGGGTTCTAACACAGGGTCCCAATCATATTGCACCCATTCTCTGACTGACAATACAGGGTAAACCTTGCGAGTGCTTGCGAAAGATCTTTGGGCAAGCTTTAAATATGCTGAACAAATTTAAACTAAAAGGTAAAGTAACAACAAAAATCAGTTAAAATATATTACCACGGGCTGCACCAGTGAAAAAGGGCACATGCAACCCCCACCCATGAGAAAGAATCCAGTTCATCTCCGGAACCAATAGCATCGGTGAAGATTTTCTTCTGGGTTTTTCCTGGGATTACATCATTAAAAGGGCTGATTCAGTGTGATCTGGTCACCCTGTGATCACCCTTTCATCTTCCTGTGTATTGTTTATGTGACGCTGAGGCAGCTGGGGGGAGAGTTTCAGGGAATTGGAAAGGGTCTGGGAGACCTTCCTTGGGTCTCGTGTTCAGTGACTTTTGCCAATCCATCAGGAAAACAAGCAAAACAAGCTCCGTGGCCCCATCCAATGAAGGCAGACGTGGGTCGGCAAAGACCGAATTCATTATGCCTCCGACGCAGCCAAATAAATCAGGCTTATTAAATCAGCCCACATAGTCTGATCTCCCGGCCCTGCTACCACAACACAATCCATGCAGGCTGAAGCAGCTCAGAAATCAGCTCCTTCTAGCCCTTCCTCAGAGCGTCCTGTGCTAATGCCCTTTCAGTAAGTGCGACAAAAGCTGCCCTTCAAAGGTGACACCATGTATAAACCCCCTGCTCCCGCTACTGTAAGTCCTCTACATTTAGACCCCATCTTTTAACCACTTGACAGATTTCACATCCACTCAAGCATTGATCAGCTTGTTGTCCTCTTGACCTTCAGAAACCATCGCTCGTCTAGTTCCATGGGCAGCCTCTTGAATCCTCACTTTTTCATGTCTTTAAAACTTTAAATTTTCAGCAGAGAAAAAAAGTCACGCTGCTTAAGGCCACAGTTGCAGATTTGACTTTCAAATTCTGAAGGATCTAGTCCAGCTTCACCGTTCTGTTATTCTCTGTACCCAGTTGTTCCCTGTGAAATCTGGTGGCCCAGTAAGGCTTGGTCATCCTTCAAAAGTAACATTCTATTATCAAAGCTAGTTTCCTATAACCCAAATAATCCCTGGCCTGAGAGTCGTTGGCTGAGATACCCAGCAGAACCACCCTGGTAAGAGGGGAGGCAAAAGATGACTTCAGTTTCATCATCTTTGAACGGCAGGCAGAACAAAAAAAAAAACACAACAAAATAAGTGAAAATGAGAAAGTTAACTTGTTTGAGTAATGAAGGTGCCTTCCTTTGACATCTGAGCTTTATAACTGGAGGTATGTGGTAACAGAGAGCCGTTCAGGGGCTTTCCATGGTAATTCACCCTCATGGATTTTTATTTCCAAAATTAATTAAACATAACTTGGGAAGGTTTTACCCCAAGGGGGGACAAAGTGCTTTGCAATTAACAACCGGCAGTAATTCTCTTTTCTCTGGTCCGAGAACACTTCAGCCGCAGAGAGGAACAGCAGCAGGGATATTTGAGACCCTGCACTGTTGCACTTGTGACAGAATGAGATATATTTAGCATGCTAATGCTTGCAGGAAAAATTATGTACACATGCAGAGGCAGGCCAGGAAAGCTGGCGGGTGCTAACATGCCAGGGGCCCTTGCGAGAAGATGGGATTCCAGGGCTTGGCGCTCCAACACCCCCTCTCTCGCTTCCTCCTCAGGCAGGAAGCTGGTCGTTTCATCTGTATCTGGGGAGACGCTGTGGAAACCGCAGAAAGACAGAGTTGAGTGCTGGGTCTTGAGGGCAGGGTTTGTGTGCGCACCTGCGTATGTTTACCATTTGCAGTGCCAATGGGAAGCCTATTGAAAAGGCACAGAAGGCACAGAGGGACAGGCTGGCAGCATTGCGGTGTACCCATGGAAGCCTTCTGAACTGTACTGGCATACTGCACTCACAGGCAGGTCTGTCACCATCAGCCCAGCAAGACAAAAGCAGCACCACCCTTCGTAACACACAGGCGCAGGCCTTCACAGACAGCTAAGTTTTCGCTGTTGCCAAGTTGCATCTTTCTCTTTAGGAGTTTTATGTCTTTTTATGATGTCCACTCTTTCTGCGACTCAAATCTTGAAAAACTTCAAGTGCCTCTTCACCAGAGCCGGAGCAGGAGGCTGAATGGGCATTTAGACTCCACGGAAGTGACATCACCATTCATCACAAGTCCTACTCCTGGGTCCTTCTTGAACCAGACTAATGAAGCTGCCTCAGTTTCATCAACAACCAGGGTGGCTGATTGATTAGGCCGTCCTCAGACTCATCTAAGCCCTCATTGGTGAGTGAGCAAGTACTTCGGTCGCCATGGCAATCCAGGTAGATGTTGAGCCGACATGTGAGGACTTACATCACCTGACTGAAATCTGCACTAAGCAGCTTTGTCGGCCTGAGGAGCCCTTTAAATAAATAAACACATGCCTTCCGCTAATGGTGGAGGCCTGGCCTTTTGAATAATAGAGACCTTCATGAGACCTGCTGGGAAGAACCCATTTCTGTCCCAGTGTGAGTCCCTCCTGTGACATTTAGCATGGGGTGATTCTCGGTCTTCTTCCGCTAGTGTTGTGCTAATGATGCCCCCTGCTGGTGCCATCTTGCCTCATTAGGCATCCATGCGATTCTCTTCCCTAGCGGAGTCCACATCTACAGCTGCTTGGGGCCCATGGAATTCAAAAACCCATCTCCCCTGCCCTCTCTGGGGGCCGGAATGCTATTCTTTTATGATTGATAAACTTCTCTAATTAGCAGCTGTTAGACCCACATGTTAGTGAATTGTATTGTGAATTGATTGATTCATGGAATTAATATTTTTGTAGGCATGAGTCACAAAGACAATCGTACTAGGTCTTTGTCTGATTCGTAATTCAGCCACTTAACAACATTCTGCCTTCTGGTTCATTCTCATTTAGCATTATTGGGCTGGCATAGATCTGTCAAATATAAAGGCAATTGAGTTAACTTGCAGAAAAACATGCTTATTTTTAATTTATAGTGACTGGAAATATTGAAATCTTTTGCCGTATGTTGCATTTTAAAACACATTTGATAAAGCCTGATACATGCAGCCTTTTGTGCACAAAGGAAACTTATAATTAACATATATTCAAAATGCTTTCAGGAAAAATGGAACACATTGTGAAATGTACATCTGACACGTGACTCAGCTGCCATGTTTAATTAAAAACTGAGCCCCTAAATGGCTGCCTGTGGTCTAGCACAGAACGCTCCATATACCCAACCACACACCCTGAACACTTCATATACCCTACCAAACACAATGAACGCTCTCTATACCCTACCAAATACCCCACAATACACCATGAAAGCTCTATCACACATCCTGAACACTTCAAAAACCCTACTCTCCACCCTGAAAGGTCTGCATACCCTACCATATATCCCACAATACACCCTGGACACCTCATATACCTTAAAGTACATCCGGGACACTTAATATTTCTTATCATACACCATGAATGTTCTATATACCTTACCATACACCCTGAATATTTTGTTAACAATGTCTGTGAATTATCTGTGGTAGATGTCTCGCCGTTTTCAGATAAGACGATTCAAGGAGTTATGGAGCCATCAAGTGGTAAAATTTAGATACTGCAACTGAATAACTTGCTCCAAATGATTACGAAGCATGCAGAAAAAAATCCTTAAATCTTTAAAATGATTCTGCTATCTTTATCACATATATTAACACAGGCATATCAATTCATGAATTAAATTGCATTTGGACACAAACTCGACCCCTTTATTCAATCTGACATATCATCTTCCCTTGGATGTTTTGCTGGTACGTAGCCAGTAGCCTTCCAAGAAATTCACTCCAAGGCTGTGGGGTCATTTAACAGTTTTGTTTCAATACCATGGATACGCCCCACTTCTGGCTGCAGTGCTAGCTGACAGTGAGTGCACGGACAGTGATTCCCTGTGCAGTGTGTGCTAGGGTGAGACTGGTGTCAGCATTACACTGCCATTCATCTACAACTCCCCACTGGCCTCCACCCTCAGCAGCAGCTATTCGGTCAGTTCAGAGTGTCCACACCTGGGCAAATGATGGTGTCATCGGGGGCTTGGGGGGGTGAGGGGGGCTTGCCATGCCTCCACAGCACCAGCAGCCACAGATCCTGGTGCTTAGGCGCTCTGGGGCAAGCAGCCTGGCTCACTGGAGCAAACACACCAGGTGGGTAGTGCCTTCATCAGAGAGCTCCTGAGTCAGCCAGAGGAGAAGGTCATCCTAAAGGGTGCAGTGTGTGGAGGGTGAGGGCGCAGTGTGTGGAGGGTGAGGGTGCAGTGTGTGGGTTTAAGAAGGGCACAGGAGACATTTAGGCCCGACTGGGTTCTAAAACACATTTAACAGTTAAATTTCATTTGCAATGACTCACGTGACCTTCACTTTATACCAACCAGCCATTAATATACTATGAAGCTACTACTCTGAAGTATACACTCACTGGCCACAGTATAATGTTCACCCTGCTAGTATCGAGTTGGGCCCCTTTTGAACTTCCTTAATTCTTTGTGGCAAAAGATTCAACAAGGTGCTCGAAATATTACTTCAGAGACTTTGGTCGATGTCGACATGACGGCAGATTTTTCGGCTGTACCTTCATGATGTGAGTTTATTGTTCCGCCATATTCCATAGATGCTCTATTGGATTGAGATCTGGTGACTGTGGAGGCCATTTGAGTACAGTGAGCTCATTGTCATGTTCAAGGAGTTGGTGAGAGATGATACGAGCTTTGTGACATGGTGTGTTATCCTGCTAAAAGTGGCCATTAGAAGCTGGGAGTATTGTGGTCATAAAGGGATGGACATGGCGAGCAGCGATACTCAGGTAAGCTGTGGCATTTATGTGATGCTCATTTGGTACTAAGGCGTCTAAAGTGTGCCAAGAAAATACCAGTCTGGACATTTTTCTCTCACCTCTACCATTAACAAGGCAGAAAACCGCCACTGACTGGATGTTTTTTCTTTTTCGGTCCATTCTCTATAAACCCTACAGATGGTTGTGCATGAAAATCGCAGTAGATCATCAGTTTCTGAAACACTCATACTGTGGTGTAAAAATTTGTAAAGTGACCTGGAGCTCTGGAGAGATGCTATATAAATTAAATCTTACTACTTTACTTAAATCACCTTTCTTCTCCATTCTGGTGTTTGATGTCAAAATTAACTGAATCCCTTGACCTGCGTGTGCATGGTTTTATACATATGCATATGTTTGGCTGTGTATCTTATGAGGTGGCCAGCGAGTTTATGTCTAAACTTTAGATATAGTGACCCCTAGTGGACAGAGATGAGAAATTATAGAATTTGCTTGGAATTAATTTTTTTCTATAGTTTTTGTTTTGAGTGGTTTTCGGTGTGTATGCTTTATATTGCTGTTCCAATTATACCTGGTTTGCCTTGCTATTGTGCTGTGTGTGTCTTTTGTGTTTCTATAGTGGTGTTTTATGACATTATTCAATAAGTGAGTGTCATTTAAATTTCCCATCGTTTATTCACAAGCAGGGCCCTGTTCCAGGAACACCGTGAAAACATATTAGTTCTCAATGGGAAAAAAAATCATGCTGCACATCTATACTGATGTGGACTGGGTGATGTGTCAGTAACGAAAGGATGCCACATCGCTTGATGGAAATGAAAATGATCAAACTACAGGGGGTTGATTTCAAAAATGAAAGTGAAAAAAATGATCACTCAGTACTCAGTAGTGTGTATGGTCCCCTGGAGGTTGTATGCATGCCTGACAATGTCGGGGCTAATGCTCCTAATGTGACAATGGTTGGTGTCCTGGGGGATCTCCTCCCAGATCTGGACCAGGGCATCACTGAGCTCCTGGACAGTCTGAGACGCAACCTGGCGATGGACCGAAACATAATGTCCCAGAGGGGTTCTATTGCATTTAGGTCAGGCGAGCGTGGGGGCCAGTCAATGGTATCGATTCCTTTATCCTCCTGGAACTGCCTGCATACTCTCACCACATGAGGCTGGGCATTATCATTCACCTGAAAGAACCCAGGACCCACTGCACCAGCATAGGGTCTGATAATGGGTCTAAGGGTTTCATCCCAATACCTAATGGCAGTCAAAGTGCCGCTGTCTAGCCTGTAGAGGTCTGTAGTCCCTCCATGGATATGCCTCCCCAGACCATCACTGACCCACCACCAAACCGCTCATGCTGAACAATGTTACAGGCAGCATAACGTTCTCCATGGCTTCTCCATAACCTTTCAGATCTGTCACATGTGCTCAGGGTGAACCTGCACTCATCTGTGAAAAGCACAGGGTTACAGTGTTGGACATGCAAATTCTACTATTCTATGGCAGTGAGCTCAGAGCCCACTAGAGGACTTTGGCCCTCCATGAAGTCTGTTTCTGATTGGTCTGAGACCTTCACACCAGTGGCCTGCTGAAAATCCTTTTATAGGGCTCTGGCACTGCTCATCATGTTCCTCCAAATGCTAGTGAAAAAAAACAGTCAGAAAAGATGAAGAGGGGAAAATGTCAATGGCCTCTACCTGTTAAACCATTCCTGTTTTGGGGTCGTCTCATTGTTGCCCCCTTAGTGCATCTGTTGTTAATTTCATTGACAAAAAAGCAGCTAAAACTTATTAAAATTACCCTCTGCTACCTAATTGACCAGATCAATATCCCAGAAGTTTTACTGACTTGATGCTATACTCTGATTAAATAAGGTACTGGTCTTGCTCCCCAGTATATTGCAGAGCTGCCCTCTCTTGTACTCCTGTGCATTTGCTCAGGTCTGCAGGTACTGTCTGCTAGTGCTGCTTTGCTTTTGCTTGCCTTCTATGGGTGCAAGGACCTTCAGCTTTTTAGCTTTAAACCATTGGAACTTGTTACCACAAAACCTGCTTCATCTCCCTTTTTAGGCAGAATTTTTAAACATATCTCTTTATTCAGTGATTTACTTCCCATACTTGTTCCTGATCTGTTGGTGTTGCAGTTTTTCTTGATTCAGTCTGTTAGCTTATAGTTTATGCTCTATGTTCCAGTGTTCTTGTATTTTCTCTTTCTGAATTTGTTCCCAGAGGCATTTACATGTGTGGCCCCATTACTGCTGCTATATTTAAAATTGCAATTTAGTCAATTAAATAACATTAACAAATTATTATTTCAGTAATCATTTAAATGATATATTTATAAACATATAAACACATTTTAAATTCTAATTTAAATAATCATTTAAATGGCATGTTGATTTATTTAATGCTGTCACAGAACATCCTTCATACAATGCATTTGCATTTACATTAGTTCAATTGGCAGAAGTTTCTGTGTCAGACAGCACATGGCAAGGATACCTCATACCTAACCTAAATAAAGCAATGGAAACATGTTCAGCCAAGAGAGACTTAATAGATGGATAACAGATACTACTAGTATCCAGTAGGTCTAAGGGAAAACATTAAGATGCCAGTCTGTGGTAGGATGGGGGTAGTTTGGCAGTTCCCAGAAGAGAGTCTAAAGGCACCTCTTGAAGACTGTGAACAACTCTGCAGACTGGATGTGATTGGGCAGTTTATTCTACTCTGTGCCTTAATATTTCCCAACAGGCACAAACTAATTAAGATGCTATGATTTTAGAATTAGTGCAGCTCAGCAGATGTGAGAGCAGTACTGGTAGACTTCTTCAGTTGTTTTTATTTGCCTTGTTTGTTTCTGTCTTACAAATGTGTTGTTTCATTAAAGGAGCCTAGTTGGGATTTTCAGAAGCAAGATAAATCTTACTGTCTCATATCGCTATCTTACTCAGACCTGTGCTCCACAACATAATGCATCTACCTGTTTTCCCAACATGATAAAAGTTTGACATTCGACAACTGAGAGTTCTCATCCACCTAAAAAAAAAAAAAAAACAGAGAAATTGGCATTATAGTGAAAAGTCTGGTTTGAATATTTGTTTAATTAGTCTGTGCATGTTCTGATTATTTGATAATTAACATGTTTTCTGAGTGGTTCGTGTGTACACATAAATATTTTACCGTTGTCATGGGACACCTGTTGACACGTGATGAAGGATTAAAAGGCAGGAATTTGGGTGAACAATGAAATCAAAACTGAACAGAACAGGGGCTGGAAAACAAACAGGACCATGAGTGGTCAAACATAGGAGGACTGGTATGGGTAAGGGCCACGGGCGAAGCGAGGGATAAACAGGGAAAGGGACCAAATGACAGGGTGGACATACAAGGCTAGGGAATGATGGGAGACCTGACAGGACAAGGCATGGCAGGGCTCATGGCGATAGACACCACAAAACACCAGAGGGACAGAAACACTGGACAGAACAAGACACAGGCATCCACAATGGGCAGAGAACAGGCAGGGGCCGGACCTGGAACCAAAATGACAACAAGAAAGTCCAACAAAGAAAATCACACTTATGAAACGAGCCAAACATGGAATAAGTCCAATGACATCAGACCCCAGATCAGAGGAACAAGCACCAGACATCAAAAAGGAGCAGGGGGCAGGGAGAGAGACAGGGTCATTGGCAGACAGAACATTCCACACCAGAACAGAGCAGACCAGAGGGGGAACAACAGAGACAGGGTCATTGGCAGACAGAACATTCCACACCAGAACAGAGCAGACCAGAGGGGGAACAACAGAGACAGGGT
>JAODKE010000015.1:21040897-21052815 GCA_026779605.1 Mormyrus hasselquistii
GAATACAAAAATAAGCAGCAAAGTAAGAAAGAGGGGATTTGTTAATTATAGGGTCAGCATTAACCAGCAGCAATATGGTAGCAAGGTATTAGTGCTTAAATGAAGGAACATGCATAGCAGGCTCAAGGTGGGACTTTATCCTCGAAGTGACTAGCAGCACATTTTATTTCAGGTGCATTTCCATGCAGTACAAAGGTGCTAATTGAGTAGTTTAGTGCGCTCTACATTTCTGTAACTGTAATCTCTACATTTCTGTAACTGTGTAATGATGTGACAGTCATTTGCAAAACCACACTGTGGTTTGTTTGGTGGATCGTTCCAGAACACTCTGGCCTGAGATCCTCCCTTCCAGGCTGGGCAGACCCACCGGAAAGCGGCTGAAGTCCGGATGACTTTGCAGTAACAGCAGTCGTGTCATACATGTGTGACAGTATAACATCACCGCTGTTCATTTCTGGGTGGACAATAGTCTTGCAGCAGCAAAATGAATAGTGGGCTGACGTCGTCTTTGGCGTTGAAGAGTACAAAGCCTACTTTGGGAATTTACCACCGTAGCATCCTATTTAATTTTAGTCAGCAGGCACCTTTGTCCAGAGTACAAGATTGGAGTCGGAGATCAGCATCCCTGGCGTAGCTGGGGTTATGAACATTGCTGGAGGGCCCCTTTGTAACCTGTAAGCTCTACGGTCCCCGGGGTTTGAACCCACAACCTTCCGGACATGGGCCCTGACCTGGAAGCTTTTTGAGCCACTATGCAATAAATGTTATAATATTATAAGACAGTCATAATGAAATTAATGTTTTAACTGTTCGCATTAGCTCTAATGCATTTTGAAGAGCATCCTAAATCAAGCAATTTATTTATGTTTTTAGTTGTGTGAATGTTGAGGTGTGCGGTACAGTATGTGGTCCCAAAGACACTTTCATGTGTAACACTGAAACCTTCATTCCAGAGCACTAAACCGGAGAGAGAGGTTCCGCTGAGGTCAGCAAAGTGCTACTTTGGCCTGAGGAAACGGATAAAACCGCCAACAAGGTGAGAGAAAGAAAGTGTTCGCAGAGTAGTTCAGAAAATTCAATTTACAGCAATTGTGTTTGGGGCTTGCAGGGGTCCAGCTTTGTCTCCTCAATTATTATACAATAAAGCCTCATTTGAAAGAATGCATTTTCAGCAGGCTGAAACTAAAAGCTGTATTTATAAATATAGCACCATGAGGCAGGCTCATTATTTTTGCATTATGGCCTGTCCTCTGTGATGTTTCCACGTGCCTCTAATTGCACGTGTTGCTCTTCTCCGGCACATGCTGCTCTCCCTATTCTTCCTCGATATCGAATCAGAGCCGCCGCCACATCTGCCTGTGATTAAACCGATTCAATTAGATCACACTATAGCAAATACACATCGCAGATTTTCCCATGGAAAGCTTAGGGAAGAAAGCCTGTCTCCTTCTGCTCTTCTTGCGGTGTCTCCTCACTGCCGCTCTCTCCTCATGCTGTCTCCTTGAAGCCACGCTCTTCTCATGGTGCCTCCTGAAGGCCGCTCTCTCCTCAGTGTCTCCTCAGGGCCGCTCTCTCCTCACAGTGTCTCCTCAAGGCCACTCTGTCCTCACAGTGTCTCCTCAACGCCGCTCTGTCCTCACAGTGTCTCCTCAAGGCCACTCTGTCCTCACAGTGTCTCCTCAAGGCCGCTCTGTCCTCCCAGTGTCTCCTCGTGACCGGTCTCTCCTCATGGTGTCTCCTCACGGCCACTCTCACCTCACAGTGTCTCTTCACGGCCACTCTGTCCTCACAGTGTCTTCTTGCGGCCGCTCTGTCCTCACAGTGTCTTCTTGCGGCCACTCTCTCCTCACAGTGTCTCCACAAGGCCGCTCTGTCTTCACAGTGTCTTCTTGCGGACGCTCTGTCCTCACATTGTCTTCTTGCGGACGCTCTGTCCTCACATTGTCTTCTTGCGGATGCTCTGTCCTCACATTGTCTTCTTGCGGACGCTCTGTCCTCACAGTGTCTTCTTGGGGACGCTCTGTCCTCACAGTGTCTTCTTGCGGACACTCTGTCTCCTCTTTCCGGGACTTTCAGTCCGGTGGCTGGGGTTCAGTTCTTTTGTCTGCAAAAAGAGTTAGCCTGCTTTTCCTTTTTCCTTGCTCCTTTTATTTGTTGCATCAGAGAGAAGCTGGGAGAGTGTGTAAGATTCAGCCGGAGGGCTGTCTGGCCTCCTGTGTTTCAGGACCGTGTGAAGAGCCTGCAGATCAGCACACTAGGGGCCCCAGCCATTACAAGCTACCCTGGCTCTCTTTCAGCCCCATTGATGGTTCAGTTAGCGGTTAAGGTATTGGTGGTATTAATCATGAAGACTGCCCTGTTTTCATTCCCCAGTGGGGCCTGCTGTTGTACCTTTGTGTGGCTTATTTATCCACGGATTCTTTCATAAAAAATCCAATGTTTTATGCTGGTAAATAATGTTTGAAAGCAACGCTGAACTTAATTATACATTCAGTGTTACTTTTAAATGGTAATGGATGCATTTAGGAAGCATCCATTATGAAGCGATTGTCTGCATTCTTTTTTTTAATGACAATTGAAGCTGGATTTGAGATGTTTAGTAAATAAGTTACTTCAGCTCTGATTGAAGGAATTTCCTGTAGTAATGATTAACTAAAGTGCAATGCGCACCTTCCATTTCTGAAGCTCTGCTCCGATAGCTTCCCTTCAGCATCAGTCACTGTGGTGCTTCCTGAAAGAGCACAGCCCCAGGGACCAGGGTGGCATGTGCCACATGACTCTTCAGCTCTTATAGGCCAGCTAGCAGTCTGTTATCTGTGTTGCAAAGCCGCATTTTGCTCCACTATAGAATGAACTGGGACTTCCCGAAGGCCATTCAATCCATAAGAACACTTACACACTTACACAACATAGTTGCTGGATGAATAACATCAGTTAATTGTGGTGTTCTTTTTTTATTTGTGTTTGTATTAGTTGGGGATTTACAGTTTACTCAGAAAAACATCAATGGTAAGTGTTTTCTTGTATTTATCTAAATATCCATTAAATTACAAAATTACTTTTTCCACCATTGTTAATACATATTTTAATAAAAGTCTTGTCTGATCGATCTTAGAGTCACATAGCACACTGCACCTCCATCGTGGCTAGAGACACTGCCAGGTTATAAAACCTGTTGATTTACTGCCTCTCATTCCAATAGTCACTGACAAAACTGGACACATGCCAAACGTTCCATTCTCCTTTTTCACGATGTGTGTATAAAGTACAGCATTGAGCCAAGGCGGGAGATGTGTTTTTGGCCTAATGCTGCCTGTCAGAGAGATGTCAGGGCCTGTATGATTCTGTGATGAGCTTGTAACACAGGAACAAGCCCAGAAGTGTAGGGAACAAAAATTGATCTACGGTCTCTTTTAGTCTTTATTAATGTTAATGTGGACCTTTGATCAAATGCACCGAGGGAGTGAGTTTGAAACTGTGTCTACCATCTGTGAGCAAAAGGAGTGGAATAAATGTTGCAAGATAAATATGGCAAATATACACCATCTAATATTATAAATCTTACAAACTATTCACATAAAATAAATACCACATAATAGTGTAAATGTCAAAAAATAATCATGGTAAATAAACTCCATCTAAAACATTATGGAATGAATATATTAGATGTACACAATTTAATTGCATAAACATTCAGATAAATGGAGAATATGCACCATATAATAGCTAACCGTCACAAAATGAACATGGTGCCAAAAAGCCTGCCTCGCGTTTATTGCTGTCTTTGACAGTTATTATCAGGCAATGAGCGCAGGCATGCAGTGGAGCCAGGACACGCTCGGCGGCGCGTTCGAACCCGGTCCAGCATCCTCCTCACTGCTCAGCATTATGCAGTGACACATGGACCCATGGGATATTTTTTCCCTGGCTCACATCACATCAAAGAATTACCTTCCTGTGCAAAGCAGCAGATGAAAGTCCCCCCCCCCCCCCAATGTTATTTTGCTTAAGTAAGGTTGCCTGACTGCCTCAGCACATTCTGCCTGTCATGGGGGGGTGTGGGTGGGGGTGACCTGTCGAGGTCAGGCGATTTGTCACTGAGGAATTGTGGGCAACAGACACCTGTTTGAAAGATAACCTTTTCCATACATTTATCCCGGCTGGCTGTGTAGGTTCTTCTGCTGCGTGGACCAGGAGACGCAGCTGAAGTGGGTGACGGAGATCCTCAGGGTGAAGGTACTTGCAGTAAATTCATTTGTTGCCCAGTTCAGATTTTTAAATATACTCTGATAACAAAACACATGTGTCACATTGGTGGTTAAGCAGAGCTCCAGCTTACTACTGATCTTCATTTCAATCGGAATGTTCAAAAGGCTGTCAAAGGAGGTTATGCTTAAATTATCTCTATAGTGGTCTGTCAAAGTGTGTTAACTTAGCCATTTCCAAACCTCTCCTGAAGTCACCCCGGTATTTATAGTAACCATCCTAATATATCCATGTATTTGTTGACTTAACCCCCAGCACACCACGTTTGGCTAATCAGTACCTCTGACTTTTTTAAGGAATTAAATTATATGAAATGTAATAAATATGTGTACTAGCTAAGGTGCCCATGTGAAGAGGTTTGGGAACTGAAACACTGTTCTAGCCGCCCATCAGGACATCAGTAACTTTTTGGAGAAGACATTACTTTTTCCTGTGTTATTGCTCATTTGCATATATTCAGTTAAGTCTTCTTTGTCTGACCAAATATACACATGCTATGCAGGTGAAGCACTTTGAACATTGTACTGCACGTAGTGCATGCAGTGTCCTTTGTAGTGGATATTAATACAATAGTACAACCGATCACCCGATCTTCCTAAAGTGTTGTAATTCTGCTCAAATTCCCCAAATACAATAACATGCTTCCTTCGGAATTACTGTCGAATGAATGGATTTCCATTTGCCCCAGTATTCAGACAACAAATAAATGAGTGGAAATGATTTGAGGTCATGTGGTGAACACAAATAGCAGGTCTGTAAAGTGGCTTTGTTCCTGCAAACAGGCTCGCAAGGTTTCAGACGTCCCCTAGCCCCTAGTTAAGTGCCATTACTGTCACAGGCTTACAAGGCAGGGTATAAATAATGCAGCTTCAAGCAAAACCTACAGATGTTTTTAGACATTTATGTTGGCTTTTTTTGTTCCGGCACGTTTCCCAGTTGTACGGGTAGGTTGTTCTTTTGGACCTTTAGCACAAAATGGACTGATTAATTATTTGTGTTTCTTTGACTTTATGTAGCATGGAGGGCAGTGGTCGAGTACCAGCATGTGGGTTTGTTGCTGCTGGCCTGTCCCATGGTAAATGTATACACTTTGTATGCTGGGTGTTGTGGTGAAGTTTGCAGAAGCCGGTCCGTTTCCTAAGTACCGTGGGCATTCAAATTAGATAATCAATAACACAAACTTTCCCCCCTTCTAACGCCGTGTCTCTCAAACTGAATGTCTGTAGAGAGATTTTTTTGTCAAAGGCAGTTTTCCTGAAACAGAGCAGGCTCCTGGTGTCCTGGCTAATGCCTCCACCTGCCTCGGCGTCCGTGCCCATGGGATTTGTGCGAAGGCTAACAGCAGATATTGGATTTTCTTAAACCCTCTGTTTCAAAATCCATCCGCCACCCATTAGCTGGTCTCCTTGCTGGCGTGGTTTCCATGGAGACCGGCAAATTGCTTTCGCGCAGATTAAATGAGTGGCGTGCCGAACCGCTGGGGTTCAGAGGTCACAGCGGAAACTGGTACAGGACAAGTTGTTATATCTCGGAGAGGAGTGTAACGGAGGCCCCGAAGCACATCGGTGCTGTCTTTGCCTCTAAATTATAGAATGTGCGGGAATCACTGCTGGAATGGTTTTACTGTACCAGTCACGTCACATGCGTGCAGGTCATTCATGTAAAAGGAACTACAGTACCTGGCTAAATTTTAGCAACAAAATTGTTTAGAAACAAAATTGTACCTTTTTTTTCTTTTTCATATTGATTTGATCGACAAATTTGTCTGTTGAATTTGTGGGCCGTTAAAGAACAATTTGATATAAGGACAGTGATGCAAAATATTTTTATTTCATGGGAGATTCGAGTAACCGGATGACAGAAAGTCGGTCAGTTCTTCACCCCTGTGCCCTCAGTAGTATAACATAAGGATGCGAAGAGTGAGGGGCGCACCTGTCTGAATTATTTAGGACAGACCCCAGGGCTATGCCCCTCTCGTCACACCCCATCCTGACCATGGAGCACTAACTCATCCTGAGCTAAGTGTCTGTCTCCATCAGTCTCCCCGTAATTTCTCTATAATTTCAGCCGAATCGTGAATTCCTGGAGGGCCCTGGCAGCAGTCTGTCAGGCCGCCGCTCCGGCATCCTCGCGCTCTGTATTCTCTCCGTCCATAGGTGGCGCTCTGTATTCTCTCCGTCCATAGGTGGCGCTCTGTATTCTCTCCGTCCATAGGTGGCACTCTGTATTCTCTCCGTCCATAGGTGGCCGCGGAATCGCATATCTGTCTGCTGTGTAGTAGGCAAAATATTGTATGTGAAGTAAGCGGTATCTCCAAGTCTTCAGTATGGATAAGACAGTAAGTGAATGGTACCTGGGTGACCTACTACATTCTGGAAAATTCTCCGATGTGCAGCTACTGGAAGATCTGGCACAAGGCTTCTGAAGCTGCGGCAGAGACGCAGAACGTGGCTTTCTTAGAAATTTATGTCAAGATGGCGGAGGATGTGCCGTCTATACATTTAAGTAGAAAATAGTTACATATGTTTACTCAAAATGTGTATTTCTTTTGTTGATAGCTTTAAAACATTTTAATCTACGCTGGGGTCTAATTACATTATGTAAGCATCTGGGTCAGGTAATGTGCAAGATGGGGACTGCAGTATGTCAGTGTGCATACATACTTTTCTCACACATACATATAGTGCATACTACAGTGACTGTACAAGTATGCGATTTTGGATGCACCTGCTGCATTTCCCACTGCAGTATGGCGGAGAGGTATGGCGCACAGGGAGGGTTCATCGGCAGCCTGAGCTTCAGAGCAACACCAGAGGGGGCACTGTGATGGCAGTCCAGATCAGCATGCAGAAGGACGAGGAAAAGTCCAAAAAAGAGGTTTTATCTCTTCTCCAGCATGACTTTTGAATTATTCTTAAAAAGGAAAGTCTTTTGAAAATGAAACGAGACAGTAATTAGATTAGATTATAGTTTGTATACGATGAGAAGCAGTGGCTCCTTGTGTGACCCACTTCCTCTGCTCCCATGGTGCTCTTTAGATGTACAAACGTTTTTATAATTATGCTTGTACACATTTTCTGTGTTTAAAAAAACACCCACACTCCCAGCATGAATAAATGCCTCATAATGCACACTATAACTGAAGCACACTGTGGTGTCGCTGTGAAGTCCATTCCACTCTGACTCATGTCTCACCTTCTAGAGGCTTCCGCCGGCGTCACAGAAGCCCCAGGAGACCTGCACCGACATCTCCAATGCACCATTCCACCAGAGGATGGCTTTGGTGGCCGACTGCTTGAAGCAGAAAGACACAGCTGGGTGTCTCATCAGCCACAGGAAAAAGGACGAGGCCATGTGTCAGATGCCCAGTTGGCAGCTTCGGTGTCTCGTCAGCCAAGACAGAACACAGCCCAATACGGCAACTCAGGAGCAGCAATCTCAGCTTGTTCCCAGCCTGCTGCAAGAGTTGAGCTCAGTGCTCAGCAAATCGGGTCGAGCCGTGAGGGACGACAACAGCTGAGGGCCTACCCTGGGTCCTCCTATCCACTATGGGGCACTGTGGTTTCTACTTTGAAAGAACTCTCTGCTCTGCTGTTATCTCTGACGACCTTTTGGTACGTCGCTATTCTGGTCCCTCTAGCCAGTTGAGTAGGAAAAGCAAAAAGACTTCGAGTAAAACAGGAACCAAGCGAAGCAGAGGATGGTGTGCCGTCCCTGGGGGCGGAATATCACTTTTCCGGCCAGACAGCGGGTCAGTATGCTGCTGCTGTTCACAGTCCTGCGGTATCGTCGCTGACAGCTACATAGAAATGCAGTATCCCGGGATGCTGGGATGTTGACAGCCAAATGACGGCAGCGATGTGGCTAAAGGTCCGCTCTGAGCCAGTGATGTCGCCTTTATTCAGTGCCAAAGTCACGCTCTTCATCAAGAGCGCTGTCCATCCACTTCTGTGTCGTTGATTCCTCTTCTACTTTTACATAATAAATTATTTAATTAACACAGGTGCTTCCTTGTGCTTTTTTATCACCGGTATAAAATTTAAATGAAATAAAGACAATCTGCCTCTGCACTGTCTGTAAGACAATGGTTCTGTTTTTTTATGACTTGTATGAAGCTCTAGGCTGTCACTAAACTGTGCTTTGACATTCCTGGGGCAGAGATTACCAGACAGCTTATGTAATGTTTAGCCAGCAAGTAGCTGCTTTAAGTCTTAGGAGGATGCTGTTCTTATATCCTTGGACAATTTCTGGTAGTTCAGTAAAAAAAAATAACTACATTATGGTCAGCTAAGTAAACATAAAACCTGATATTCTCCACTGGTGTTTGCACACATACAGACATGTAAATGTGTCCATATAACATACACATTACTGTAGCTGATTGCTTGGTTGGATAGTTGTAGATGCCATTATATTGTGTGTGTGAGTGTTTATGTATATATTATGTATACGTATATTACATAGTGGGGACCAAATGTTATGAAACACCTGTTTTAAGCTTGTGGGGACATTTTTCTAGTCCCCACAACATAAACCACAATCTTATTAAAATCTGTGACTGCAATCAAAACAGTAAAAATGGCAAAGTCTTGTGTTTTGTTTGGTTACTTATGATTAAGGTTAGGGTGTTAGAGTTACAGTAGGATTAGGGTTATACTAATATAAATGAACGGAGAGTCCCCACAAAGGTATAGATACTTCATCCTTGTGTGTGGGTATGTGTGTATGTTTGTGTGTGCGCACTGCCATGAACCTTTGAAGGAAACCACCTCATCTTTGCACTAAGCCACCCCCCCCCCCCCCGCTGAACTCTGCAAAAAAAATATAAAAATTGGGCTTAGGTCCACTTTATGTTTTATCTGTGGTACCGTGGGACCTGTAATCTCAGACCTTTAAAAGTAGAACTGGGCGTGTGGGACCCGACGCTTCCCTGCCAGAACTGGCGTAGCATACAAATAACTTCTGAAGAGCGGCTAATGACTCATGCTCTGCATGAAAAGCAGGGGCCTTTTCAAGCTCTACGGCTCCAAGTCCAAATCTGCAGTTTCATACCGTGTGCTGGAAAGAAAAAAAATCTTACTCTAATTGCTTTATGTTGAGGGAACTTTTAAAATGACTGGAGAACATTAAATGCTGGGAAACATAAATAAGAACGTGGTGGTAGAACCTCTGCGTACGGCTGCAAGCGTCTCCCAGTTTTCATATAAATGTAAATGGGTTTCACAGAAAGCAAAAGTTATTTTCCGATAAAAACGCAATTAAGGACGTTAATTTCTAACTAAATCTAGTGTTTATCGCGACCCAATGAGAAATGTGTAGTGAGTGAATTCTTCACTGAACGTAAATGGAAGATCTCATGTTCTGGATGCACCCCACTGCTTTGGCAGGATGCGAATCCTGAAGGAGTCCTTTTCAAAAATGTGCGTCTTCCCAAGACGGCACGTTTACTAGTAGCTGATCCATCAATGGAATTCGAGGTTTCCTTGGAAGGTTTTTCTGGGTGTCCTCTCTGGTCATAAGGACTATTACACTTCATTGTTCCATTGCCTCCTCAACAGGTGCACTCAAATGTGCGCCTAGTGGGGCCCCACATCTGTTTCATTAAGTATTTAAATTTTTCCGCAGCACATCACCTCACAGATGGATACCTTCACTTTTTTCGGTTCATAACACCAATTTTAATCTGCCGTTTGTCACACGTGTTCCTTTGAACTTTTGGTTCTAATGCTGGTTCTCGTGATGATCTCTGTTAAACGCCAGACATAGATCCCCAAAGATCAGTCCTAAAAATGACAAAGAGTAGATATATGCACAATTGTACTCTTCGGGGAATGTAACGCTACGCATTACATACTGAGGTTTGATCTCACATTATATCTTCAGCGACTCAATAACTGCCTGGAGTTCCCCAGAAATCAGACAACAATGTCACGGGACTCATTTGACAAGATCGGGCCTGGAGCAGGATCACAAAGCTCCCGTTTTGTTTCTGATGGTACTGCCTGAATCCTGTTTAGCTACACAGATAGTGCTGCGACAGCAGTATTGGTCAGTTTTATATTTTTCTGAGCCATAATATTTTTCTTGTAAGTTCATTTTTTACTTTCTGAATTCTATTTACTAATGCTTACCCATAAATGGAACAGAATGAGTCAGCTCTAGTGTACTTAAAATATAAAACCCTTCATTGCTCATCTCCGTAATTAATTTTGCTGAACTATTCACCACTGAACAAGCACTTCTGTGCTCTGGACGTAAGCCAGTTAAAAGTTGAACAGCCAACCATTTTAATTATGGTTTAGTTCAATAACACTCAAACACTTGCTGGTGCTGTATCTAAATGTCTGCTTGTAAAAGCATCACATGTGAAAATATAACCAGTAGGTGTACTGGATCTGATGCGAGGCAAGCTGTGTGTGAGTGAGGCTCCCACTGAACCCATACTGAGGTCATGTGACACACCCAGGGTGCAAAACGTCAGCTGACTTGGGGTCTAGTCGCTGCATGGCTCCACAGTTTGTTTTACCCCAACTGAGCAGCGAAATTAATTTTTTTAAACCATCCCCATTTCATCTAATTAAAACACTGAAGAACCGCGATGCAACAGGGAAACTCCTTTTAAAAGCTCAATTCAATTTCTCATCCAGATGAAAAAATATTAAATATGCAGAACATTTTAATTAAATAATTTCAGAATGAACCCCTTTCAATTGATTTTAACAACTGTGCAATCAGACAGTTAAACATTTAATAAGCGTTTAGATGTAAATGCTTATTGGGTTTAGTATAACTAAATTAGGACAAACATTTGCTTTCAGATAAATCCTGCATGATTTTAACATTTGTTTCAGTCTGACAAGTGAAAATAAGACTAAGAAGGATATCTGTGTGCTGTTTGAGTGCTGGGGATTGGAGTGGGGAGGGGTCCTCACAGATGTGCCGTGATTGCAGTCCCCCCACCCTCCCTCATGGCTTCATGACATGCGCTTTGGATTTAGGGCCACATGGGTAATCGTCCAGAGCAGCCACTTCCCATCCGCCATCAAGGTGTTTGACTTGTGTCCGCTCTTTGGCATCCTGCTGCCGATGCTTCTTCGTAAATCTGTCCAAGCGCTTTCAGCAGAGATCTGGCCTCTTTTTAATTAAAGGGAGCAGGGAGCCAGAGGCCGGCATGACATGGAGCTGAGGAAGATTACGCTGGTGTGCGGCGGACAGATGGAAGGTATGCAGTACAAATGAAGCAAAGTAAAGTAGAGTGAAGGATACAAGGTACAGAGGAGGCAGAGGCAGGAAGAGAGCCGGGGATACAGGGTACAGATGGGGTGGGAAGAGAGAGGAATATAGGGTACAAATGGGGTAAGAATAGAGGGATACTGAAATGAGAGAGGAATATAGAAACAAAATCCTGGTCTGGATTTCTAGTCTCTGGACCTGAAATCTCCACCTCTGGTAGAGATGGAGTAGCAAGAGACGGATACAGAAAAGAGAGGAATACAGGTTACTGATGGGGTAGGAAGAGAGAGGGTTACAGAAAGGATAGAGGAATATAGGGTACAGATGGGGAGGAAGAGAGAAGGATACAGGAAAGAGAGAGGGACACAGGGTACAGATGGGGTGGGAGGAGAGAGGGATACAGGAAAGAGAGAGGGACA
>JAODKE010000015.1:21055903-21068138 GCA_026779605.1 Mormyrus hasselquistii
ACACACGCACGCACACACACACGCACACACACGCGCACGCACACACGCACACGCACGCACACGCACACACACGCACACACACACACGCACACACACACGCACACACACACACACACACACACACACGCACACACACACACACACAGGCGTGCATGTGCGTGTCCATCCACGCCAACCACAGAATGGTTGTTCATGTAATTTCTGGGGTTTGTCACTTTAAAATATGCAGAGAAAAGGTGCTGTTTGTGAGGGGCCATCACATTGTGTGTGAACACTGTATCAGCCGGGCTTCATGATCATTTCCAAGGCTTTTCAGAGGGAGAATGAGCTCTGTGCAGGACGATGCCGCAGCCTCCGGGGAGCAGCCTCAGCAGAGTGGGAATGTAACCGAAACCAGAATGACTTTATTAACAAATTTAAAATGTGGAATAGACTTACACCATAGAATGTAGCAAAACCTTTTGTAAAACAACCTGAATGCAAAGAATGAGAATCACAAAGCAGACTGTTCCTGTTACGAGGTCACATGACCTGCAAACTCCTGGCACTAGCCCAAACCTATCCAGGCTCTTAGCTAAACTCTATTTAAAGCCTAATGAGGTGATCCATCCAATCCCAGTCATCTGAGTTTCATTACGTGAGGCATTTGTTGTGCCCAGGGCAGATGATCAATCGCCATGGTGATGCACACTGTCAGTTTAAGTCAGCCCATTGCTGTCCCCTCTGCCTCTCGTGGCTCACAGCGTTCCTGAATTCAAATGCACCTCCCTGCAAGTGTTGTTTGCACATTAGCGAGTGTCTTTCAAGCTCCTGGATTTATACCCACAGCACAGATGTAGAGAAAAGCTTCTTTTGTTACAGTGCACGCTACACATCTCCAAAAAAAACTCCCTCTCATTTGCCTCCAGAATCAGAACATTTGATGGTGCAGGTGGTTTCGGTTCCTGCGGAACAAAAGAAGTTGGAATTCTGGCACCGCCGCGTCGTGTGTAGGTTCATCCATTCATCCCTTTGTTTTGTAACTGAGTTTCTGCCTCTCTGCTGACTGATGGAAGGAGATGGAAAAGAGAGAATAGGTTGATAACAAGACCTTCATATCCCACCTAGTGATATTCGCAGAGATATTGAAATGTTTGGCTTTGGTCATTAAAGTTTGTCACTGTCTTGGACGTCTTGCATGATGTGTGGATGAGGGCATGAGAGGAAGGGAAAGAGGGGAAATGATGTGGTAATAAAAACGAGAGAAAAATGCCGCGGGTTTGCTGAGGCAGCATCGTAGGTGTCTAGGAGATGGTGTGTAAACAGAATGGAGAAGTTACCACCACAATCCATGGGAATGTGAGTGTGCATGCAGAGGGAGGCAAATATTGCATTTCTGCACAGTTTTAAAAATTCCTCAGTCAATTATTCATTTGAAAAGAGGAGATACACATTGACACAGGCACAATCCCTATGTTTACAAACAACAAACAAAATTCTACTGCAAATACCTGGATGTTCTTTTTTTCCCCTTTGCTTTTGTACTCAGGTAATATTACATCTGTTTGCTTTTCATCTGACTCAAACACCCCTTGAATTAAAAATAAAACAAGCCTCCCTTATGATTGAATGTCTCTCTAGGGCTAAGCTGATAAGGTACCTCATTCCGAATGAGTTGTGATCCCCCGACCAACGTCGGCATCAGATTTATGAGAGATTTATGATGGAGGTGGCACTCTGCTGCTGTTTTTTTGGTCTAGCACATATCGATGCAGGTTATGTAGTGCTGTAGGATCCAACCCTTTCACTTGTACCCCCACCAGCTAAAATATAACATTTGTGAACAATGCATATAGCTTTGTTAAAAAAAGACACCTGGCAGCAGAATGAGAAATGTAGCCATAATGAAACGTGTGCTGTTCCCTCCTCCTCTGTGTCAATGGTGCATTTAGTTGTGCAACATTACCAGAACTTTCCATTTGATGTACTGTTTTGTTGGAGATATAAATCCATGGGAAAGTGCTGACCGGATATAGATTTTTCGGGGCCTGTCTTCTGTTTGAATGTCAAGGTGTCTTGTATATTTATCACTCTGTTCTGGGCTGCGTTGACTGTGCCAATCCTTCATTGGATTCCCCAACATCAGACTCAAACTATCCAAAGCCTGCGTACAAATATGCATCGCCTTCCATTCTAATGCTTAGTTTCATTCCATTCTGCCTTCATTATGCTAAAAAAGGTGCTCTCCATGTTCAGATGAAGCATCACCTGTCTCTGCTTCTCAGTGATCGCAGGCATGACATGCAAAAGTACAAGCATTCTGGAAGCTTTCTTAGTTTGTGCTGATTCCCTCAGCTTTGACTCGCAGAGTAGCCTTCTATCTTGCCAGCAGTGTGGACGTGGATCTTACGTGGCTGTAGCTTGGATTCGCCCTTGGCCCAACGGCTTCAGCATGTCTCCTTGACAGCTCAAGAGCCCTTGATTTGCATGAGTACTTAAGTTGTTAAAGATGATTTTTAAATGAATGTCTGTCTGCGATTCCTCCTCTCCCTCTCTCTAGGATGCTGCCTGGTCTCCTTCCAATCTCATTTGAATATCCCGGGAATTTCCCATTCAATTAATTCTTCTTATCATGTGTGGCCCTCACTCTTACCCGCCTTGATCTGAAAGTCTCCAGGGATGCGGTCTGTTCTAATCCATCAATTAAGGATATCGGTGCATCACTCCCGTTCCCATTTGAGTGGATGTCAACACGTGACTCTGAATATAGCTCCTCAATCTCTGCAGCCTTTTTGATATCACACTTAATCAGCTACTCTCTGGGTAATTCTTCTTATCCTGGCTCTGATTGCAGTTACCCGGCTATGGAGGTAGAGTAAACTCTCTTTTACTTTACTGACACGTGTCGACATACTCACATCATATCCGAGGCACGCCATCTTCTGCCATGGAGTGCAGCATGCAGGTAACCTTGTAAGGCTCCCGCGGCTCCGGCTAACCCCATCTCGAGAAGGTAGGGCTGTGGGGAGGTGGTTTGGTCTCTTGCCCACAGAATGCTTGCAGCAAACCCATTTGGATCAGTCTGCAGTCTTCGTAATGGGTATCCTGCCTTCCAGATGCTGCTAAATGAGCCCCTGCTTCTGCGTTTTTGCTCAAAGTTTAAATATTCGGTATATTTTGGCAGCTCTTCATTGCAGCGTTTTTTATTGCCTCCTGAATCCATCCCCCTCTCAGTGGCACGCTGTCTGAGGCCTGGCTTCACGCGCCCCAATCCGAGGCCATTTTACAGGCAAAACGTCACCTTGGGGAGCAAACAGTGCCTCCGGGATGAAGACGGAATATGCTGAGGTGGGGGATTTGTTCTTAGGGAGAGATGGCCAGTTCCCTGAGCCCATCATTGAGCCCCCCCACCCCCGTTTCAGCGTCGGGAGAGTCAATCCAGTCACGCAAAGCATTTTTCAGAACAGAAAAAATAACACATTGCAGTAGAAAAAGCTTCACAACTCAAAGGTTGTGGCTTCCAGTCCACGTTAGGTTGCATTTTATACTTATATTTCTTTAGCAGACAGTCCCTCTGTCCAAAAATATGCTTTGAGTTGAACTGCTGACTCCATATTGCTTCCTTTATTTGCCTCCCTGGATATGTGGACTAACAGTCCTGAACTCCTTGCTTCCCGGGACTGGGATTAGTTATCATTGGGTAAGTAATTGGTGAATTGGATTGGTGGCATGGAATTCTTATCCATGCCTCACTTCTCGTTCCACTAAATTCCTATTTTCTGGGCTGTACTTAATGCACCAGCTTTATAAATTTCCAGTCTTGGTGTAATTATACTTCATATGTGAAACTAATGCTCTGCAGCCTCACCAAATGTACAAAGCAGAAGCCGGATTACTCTGGGACCGAACACATTTTAATTGTTTGAGGAGAGTGACTACTGAAACTGTTGGTAAGTCAGTGCCAGTTACAAAAGGGGGATTAAGCGGTGTCAGATTTTATGGTAATTATGTGCGCTTTAAGCAGTACCTGGCGAATTTTGTCGCTGCGTTACAAACGATTCACAAGCCATCGTGTGGCAGGATGGAGTCGTGGCTGTCATCTGTTACCTTAGGATGCCAGAGAGAAATCCTGAGCTGGACATATGGGGAGTTCTGCCTGAGAATACAGCAATGCCAGTGATTATGGGGTGTTGTTTTGTTATAGAAAAATCCTAGGGATATTTTGCAAATTTCTTCAGATTTGCCCAAACCAGTAACCTGGCATTCTCATTGGCTGGGGGCATGCATTATATGGACATTATAACTGTCCGTAGTTTCTATGAAATAAGTATTTCCCTGAGACAACACAAACTGTTAATGGGAGTCTCAAAACACGTGCGCCAGGTCATCGCACCACATAAAGCATAACGAAAATCAGATCAGCTGACGAATAAAGACCCAAAGGTTGTGGGTTCGACCAAGGATCGCTTCATTCTTACATGAGCAATTGGACACTTTCTCTGCTTTTTTGTTCATATTTTGATGAAAACATATTATGATATACTGTGTGCACTCTGGCTTGGTTATATGAAAAATAAGCACAGTATATCTGCTATGTATTGCATGTCTGGCGCCATAACAAGCATAATAAACAATCCAATTAACGTCAGCCTGGATAAGTCAGAATGCAGAGAAATGTCTCATTTCCGCACGAGTGAGGTCGCCGCGCTGGTGCTCGCCCACACGCTTGAGAGGTGCTGTGTATCATTCTGGAGTGCGTAGCCATTACCCCCACTGTCCCTGCTCACCCGGGCGTACCCAGCATGGAAAACAACATCGCAAGTAGCACCAAGCCCAGCCTCTGCCCGAGTATCATTACCGGGCTGCGTCTCCTGGCCTCGCCTCCTCGCTACTCGCCTGTCAGACACACCAGGGCACCAGGAGCATCTGCTCCGTGTGCTGTCTGCCACGCGCCTTTCGGGGAGTCGGCTGTGGATGGCGAACGTGGCGACGCCAGACCTGCCTCTGAGTTTCTTCACCAAAAGCACTTAAAGGAGACGTTTGGACCTTGCAGGCTGCTAATTAAAAGCAAGTTTCACTTATGCATCTGTGTGTCTGCACATTACAAACTCTCAGCGCCAACAGACAAAGATAAACGGAAAAATCCCATAGCCGGCAAAACAGGCAAATAAGGTCCGATTATGAAGATGAACTGCAGGATGGTTAAAGGAATGTTTTTTACTGGCTCATATTAATTATGTTTTTCTGCATATTATCATCTGTCCTTTTGACTTTTCACTGTCTTTAACTGGGTTTATTTAAATTTATTTCTATTGGTTTCTTCATTTGTTTTTATAATGATGACTTTCGGGGGAGAAAAATGAGAATTAATGTCTCACGAAGCAGCTTGGTGCCCCCTAGGCAGGACACTGTTTCATGTCAGGCCATTACCCACAATGCACTGCGCTGAGACCTCTTTTTCAGGCGGCTGGGCTCTTGGGTACAGACAATGACTCTGCAGAGGATCGAACCCATAGCAATAGTGCACTAAATACCACCGAACCCTTCAGATAAGTCCACAGCCTATAAAGAGGCCGTTACTTCGAAAACTTGCAGACACAGCGAAGAGCAGTGTCTGACTCTGCAGCCTCTAAATTCACCATGAGACATATGCTGTCCCCACAGGGCTGCCCTGTCTCACATCAAGCACTTATCAATATTTTATGCCAAACTCAGCCTAGGTAAGCACATAAAACATTAGATTAATTGAAATGAGGGGGCTACACAAATTGTTGAAGACCGCCCTTTGAAGTGATTCCTTCCATTTTAAATGTTTAAGCGCCGGCTGTCCGAAAAATTTCTTAGCCCCTTCCTGCCGATGGGGCTACCTTACAGCAGTGTCAGTGGTCAGGAGATGCCAGCCAGCTTCCCTTTAAAAGCAGCAAATGAGCAAACAGCCTGACAATCAAAGATGGACAATGGACCAGTAAGCAAAATAAACGACAAAACAAATTTTCCTTTTGGGAGCAATCAGGGGAACTGCTGGAGTTTAAGTGGTGGCTGAGAAAAGGGCAGAGTCTCCTGGTGCCAGTCGCCGGATGTGTCCTCCAGGAGCCTGGGACATGTAGGCCAAGGCGATATTCAGGGCCACGGATATAAAAAGCCTGGGCTCTTCGGAGCAGCAGCTGTGGTACCTTCAGCAGTAAATCTTCTTTGGCAATCTGCTAGGGAGGAACTCCTTGGGCCACCACAAATCTGCTGACGGAGTGCGATTGCTCCTCTGAGAGATGGTCCAGCAAAATCCTCCCCTTGCCCCGATCGCCACCTTCTCCTTCTTTTCCGTTCTCTCTCCCTCTCCTTCCCTCCCTCCTCTTTCCGCTTCCCCGTGATCCGCCACAATAACTAAAGTTTGAGAAGAAACTGGAGCTGTAGAGGCGTGGAGGGCGGGGATTTTGTTCTTTCCTCTACAGTAGCGCTGCGCTCGGCTGTCTTGGGGGTTTTCTGAAGTTGAGCTAAGGGATTAGATAAGTGCTTTCTCTGCAGCGGCGAGCCGCTCCTGATTCCTCTGATCCCAGAAGAAAACAGCAGAGAGGCAGCCATGAAGCAGTCACACCGAAGCGGCAGGCATCAAGATCTGCGCAGCAAAGAGCAGATCTGTTTAAATTAGGTTCTTTTTGAAAAACTGTCTTTAAGCAGGCACTTTCTAATCATGCCACGCCGGTCAAATTCCTCACAGTTGTTTATGTAGGTTGAAACGGTAAACTGCAGAATAAACAGTGTACTTTACAGTAAACAGTAAACTGCAGAATAAACAGCGTACTTTACAGTAAACAGTAAACTCCAGAGGCAGATTCCTGAGGCACAAAGAATGCCTTGTTTTTATGTAATTTGGAATGTTTGCTGCCTTCATCCATCTATTTTCTTCAAATATTCCTATATATTTTGGGCACTGACTCATTTTACATGTCATTTTGTTTGCAGCCAGTTGGCACCGGCTGATTCATTAGTCTTCCGAGCCTGACAGCCCCGATATTAGTGGATAGGATGGAGTTGACGGCCCACCCGCCTGAGCTGCATCCGGCCCCCCAGCCAGATCGCTCTGCCACGGCCATGTTTCTTGTTGACACGCCCATCCTGGCACCCCTATCGATGACCCTGGACGCGTACCTCAGCAGAGGTAAAGACTAGCAGTTTTCCAGGATCGTATTACATCAGTCAGGGATGAGGATATGAGGTATTCGCATTCCACAGGAGAGGATGAAGCTGCAGACGCGTCCTGGAGCCAGACTCCGGATGTCCTTCCTGTGTGTGGTTACTGTGTGTGTGGGGGGCGGGGGGGGGACCCTGCAGTCACCTCAGGTGGCTCCTTGCTGCCTCATCGAACACATCTGCCTAAATCTCGACACCAAGACTCACAGCTGGCCAGTGAGAATACAGCACAATGGTGACTGATTATTGAAACAATTATAATAGCAATATTATATACTATAGATTATATATAGATTATATATTATATACTATAGATTATATATAAATTATATATTATATACTATAGATTAGCAACACCTGAGGAGGCATCAGTATCTCTGTATGCATTTGTTCATTTTGTCAGAAAACTGACGGATTATCTAAAAATGAAAGTATTAATTTGTTCATCCATAATTTGGTCCAGATAATTCGCAGGCCTCAGTGTTGAGCCGCTTAATGTGTATGACTATGCTGCCTGATCTGAGCTGGAAGATGAGTGGGTAGAAGTGACTGAAGGTGCATCTTGGGTGGCCACGGCCTTGTGCCCGCTGGGGGTGAGGAGCTTCCCACTCTGAGCTTTGTCTGCTGTCCGTTTAAAGCCTTTGTATGTAATTAATCAGAGTGGACAGTAGAGGGCAGTCACAATACACCTCTAAGCATCAGCAGCCTGAATCTCGGGCCACTGCTAACGGTTCTTTTTCTTCCTTCCATCATCAGCTTAATAACTGAAAAAATAAAATAATAATAATAATAATAATAGTAAAGGTCTACATTCCTCACAGCTTTCTCCAAGGTGAAAACTTTGGCTTTGCAGGTAGATTTTAATATTGTTTACTGCAGATGTTTGTTCTGCAGCATTGTCTTGAACAGCATGTGCTTTACAAACAAATATGACTTTATTACTCATTAGGGACCAGAGGTTTTAAGCGGCGAGTCACTGGCGATTGGACGGGGCAAAATAATAAGCTCAGATACATAAACAGGCTCAGGTTCCCTCACGGCAACAGGCCAGTGTGCTTTCGATGTTCAGAATGAGGGCGCCGTTACCATTTTGCCAGGTACTAGCAGTTTATCACGTAAATCTATGAAAGTACTGTTGGGGACATTTATAACCGGTTTCCTTTTTCAGCTTTAAGGCACCTGAACACATAGACAGAGAAAAACAGAGACCCAAACAGACTGACTCTCCGTTAGGAAATCCCGCCTCTTATGAAATGCAGGTGCTGACTGTAGACGAAGAGGCGACCATATTTACTCCCGCGAGTCTGACCTGCAGCCTGGTTTGGCCCTTTTCAAAACGCAGCTCATTTTCCTTCTTTTACCAGCATAAAACAGCGCAGATGATTTCCGCTTGCTCAGTGCCTTTCTGCTCTTTTATTGCTTTTCTCTTGATTATTTTCAGCATCCTTCTCTTCAACTCTCTCTATCATAATGTGAGTACAGGTGCATTTCTCATCATATTAAATAAGAGTACATGTCAGTCTGCCCCCTTCACCTGGGGTCCCTCCCACGTCCACCAATCACATGCAGAGACAGGTAAGGCTATGCCGCCACACGACCCTTATATCTAAACCCGCAATGTGAATGTTAGCGATTGCTCATCTGTACTGTAGTGAATGTCTGCATTCCCCAGCTACTCAGCTAAATCCTCAAACAGAGGACATGAATCCATCCATCTTGATGTCATATAAATAGGATTTTCAAGAACAATTCAAGAGAGCCTGGTCTTGTGCGCAGCTTGCAAAAGTATCTCTGAAAGTATTTAATGATGTAGAGCTGCGTCTAAACATGAGGGATTTAATCATGGCTACAAAGAAACGGACATAACTGAACAATGGCAATAACATCAAGTCAGGAGAGTCAAACATTCAGAAGAATGTGTGTGATAACACTGAGCTGGTAAATGCAATAACAGATGCTGACCGAATCACTAAGCTAGCTTGATGTGTCTGCTTCTCGTTTTGGGGTCACGGTGGCTCAGTGGTTGAGGGTTCAAATCAAATCTCTGCTCTATTTGTGTGGCCTTGCATGTTCTCCCTTGGGTTGTGTGACTTTTCTCCATTCGTTGGAAAGACAAGCATGTAAGTTAACTCGTATGTCCGCCGTCATCCATAGTTCATGGTTGTACGTGGGTGTGCACTGTGATGAATTGACATCCTATTTGGGGTGAACCTGTTTTTTTTTCTTTTCTCTTCTAAATTCAGTATTTCAATAAAGTTGACTAATGATCTCAGGGCTACAGGGCCTGAATTACGTGCGTAAGTAAGCCAATTATGGCGAGTGATTTGGCCGTTTGTTTGCTATGGCGAGTTCTCGAACCAGCTAAGACGCAGAGTTCTCCGGCGAGTCGTGCAGCTCTAGTTCAGTGGAATCCCCATGGAAACGAAGCGCCGCTTCAGGTTCCGCACATTGGTGGCGATAACAAATATCAGCAAGTCACCATGAATCACAGATGTCAAAAAGAGAGGCAAAGTCATCACCGAAAGACAAGCATTGCTTGATGGATGTCGAACGAAGGACAAAAGACAAAATAATGAGATTAAATGAAAGAGTAGCAGATAAAGGATGATCAGAGAGCAGGAATGGACAAATGAACAAATGGTGGAGTGGGGAAACGTGAGATGATGGAAAAACTGGTAATGACAGACGAATGCAAAGGCCGGAGATAGCTTGCAGGCCTTTGTAAAACATTTCTTATTGAACTGTATAATTTGGAAGCTTTAATTTGTCCCATGGCAGGTGATGGAGTGTGTGTGGGCAGTGAAGTCTCTGGGCTGGGAAAGGTCTGCAAGTAGAACAAGAATTGATTTGCAGGAACATAATTAACTGATGTTTATTTTTTTCATGGAAAAAAAAATAAATGGAAAGGGAGTCTCTCCTCCTGCCTGCCTGATGTAGTTCCAAACCATGATTGTCTCCCCAAACCGTTTCTGAGCAATATAACAATTGTTGGTTTTAAGAACTCTTTTGCTGGATGATGAATCTCATTAGCGAGCGATTTGATTTCTGATGCCCTAAAAAAATAATCCCTCAGATGTGTGTTGGGTGAGTGTGATTGTGGGATGTGTGATTGTCAGGAGTGTCAATATAAATACCCTGATAAGTCAGTAACCCTGCTTCGTAGTACAGGCCGCATGAGTGTGATTGCTGAGTGTGCGATGCCTGGGAGAGTGATTTTTGGAAGTATTATCGTTGAGAGTGTGATTGTTCGGAGTGTGATTGTCAGGAGAGTGAATATCAAAAGTGTGAGCGTGGAGTGTACGATTGTTAAGAGTGTAATTGTCGATAGTGTGACTGCCAGGAGCGTGTGCACATGTGATCTTCTCATTGCATTCAGCCAAAAGTAACCATTTTAAGGCACAGCTTTGTTGGGAAATGCTCTGCGTCTCTATCTACTGTGTTCAAAGGTCCAGAGACACGATGATTCATTTAGACAGTAACCATCCGCTAAAATTGCAGTATCCAGTTTCACATTTTTTCTTCTCTGCTCCCCCCTGTGAGTATAATTTTAGCTTGACTCCTTTGTTTATTTGCGTTGCTTAATTTCAAATATAGTGACCTGGAATGCTGCTGTCAAAGGTCATCTACATTAATAAAACTGGCCCAATTTTTCTCATACACATATTACTATGACTTCTAAAATACAAATGATTTTTATGTTGCTACACTTTACTGGGCTTGAGCGAAATGCTGCAGAAATTTCTTCACAAACATTCAATAAAATAGTAAATTATGTCCTATTATGCATTTTTAAGGTCCTGTTCACGACAAAGGCAATTTTTTTAGTTCTTAAAAACACATACAGACTTTAAATTAAGCTTCTCACTGAATTGCTAATTCATAATCTTAAATTATACCTCCGCCCCTGGGCCATTTTAAATCAGGGGCCTCATATCCCTTTCCAATCGTTTGAAATCTCATTCTATTAAATCCCTTAATTGGACCCAATAAATGTTTCAACATCTTTTTTTTTTTAATTCCTTCTTACAGGCACATAGGGTGAGGCTAGTTTAGGAAACATTGCAGGTCTTTTTTCCCATCTAACGGGAAAGTTAAGACTTGTCTAAGACACATGTCCACCTCTGTGCTTTGCCCATTCATTTGCATTTACCATAGCAGAGAATTCCCACCTCAACGAGACAAAAATGTGGGCATGTAACTATGTACTAGTCTAGAGGTTCCTCGGGCTTGATTTAGCCACGGCTAAACTTTCCGTGCTAAGGCAGACAAACAGCCCCACAGAAGCATAACCTCATAGTCCTGCCTGAGCACACCGCGCTTCAAAGTGCCTGCCGCCTCGAATGCGAGTCAAACGCGCGGGTATTCGCAGGTGACCGCCGGACCAGTGAAAGGTGTCCGCTCATCCGAGGAGCAGGAGCGCTTAGCCTCCCCCAGCAGCCCAGAAGCAGACCGCTTCCTGACATCAGATGAAAGTCCATTCCTGTCATCGTGCAGGGACTTGTCTGTTTTGCCGATGGCTTTGTAGAACTTCTCTCAAGAATGAAATGTCCTATCATGCAGCAAGAAGAACATTATGTGACAGGAAATTTCAACACTTTCTCCCATGATTAAATCATATTAAAAAAAATCTATTGGAGAAGAAAAAAATCCTTTAACTTTCCAGACTGCAAAAAAGTTACCATTTAACTTAATTGAATTGCACTGCTTGTCAAAGCTAATTCAGGGGAACAAAATTAAGCTTTACAAATATGAGGTTTATACTGGAACGAATGACTGCTTAGTAAATGCAAAGCAAGCTTTAATTTTAGAAAAGTGTTTTTGTGTAAAGTTTCATTAGGACTTTTCACTCTCCATTTGTCACAACTGCTTTTGTGTCAGTGTGGGGCTTATTATCATTTTGTTGTAGCGGAAACCCACAGACTGCTCTGCAATAGTGTTAACCTCAATGGGGGAGTTGGGGGGGGGGGGGGGGGAAAAGGAGAAGAAGAAGACACAAAAAAAACCACATTGTGAATATTTAATCTCGTTTTTTCTAATTCATATCTTTTTTTATGTTAAAAGCACAAAA
>JAODKE010000015.1:21084962-21098832 GCA_026779605.1 Mormyrus hasselquistii
CTGAAGCCCCATATTCACATACTCTCTGTTAGGAATGGCTGAAGCCCCATATTCACACACTCTCTGTTAGGAATGGCTGAGAGGCATCAGATACCACGGAAGGCCAAAGGTTACAAAGTTCCAAATGGTGCAAATTTTAATTTTATTCTCCTTTCTCACAGAAGTGCACAAATATAAATTATTAAGTACAACAACAAGGGAAAAAAATCACCTAAAACAGGCTATATCCTGACAAACCCTGCATCTGTAACAACCCCTACTTTTAGCACATTCTCCAGGGTTTATATGCATTTTATCCCCTCCCCTTGGGACAATTAATCTAACAATTATCATCCTCAATGCAATACATCCCACATACACAGTCCGAAAATATACTATTCAAAACCACAATTTCATTCAAATTTATTCATAAAACCATAAAACAATAATTTATAAAAATATTGTCATGATCCGATCCGTGACATTTCCCATCCATGACGCCTGGATGGACGGTCTCTTCTCAGGGGTGTACATTGTGCGGCACAGAAGAATCTCAACATATGACCAAAAACAGCAGCCATAATAGGAAATAACATGCTGACAGACGTATCATGGGTGTGAACATGATTCTTGCATTTGCAAATAAAGCAAAAGTGAAGAGCTGTCAACCGTTATCCCTTGTGATACCTCATACTCAGCAAGAATAAATATATCGATTATTTTGTTGTCTGTGGTTAAATCGACGTGCGCGTAATCCCCAGGGTTTCCATGTCTGCTATTCAGTTTTGTCTCCTTTTGGACCCGTACTCATCTTCAGCTCGATCTATCTGAGGGATCTGAGCAGAATGGTGGAGGAAAGGGAGGAGTTCTGGAGGGAAAGGGAGGCCGGGGAACAAGCCCTGAAAAGAGGGACCCATTAAAAGAGAGGCGATGTCTTAACGGTGGAACGCTAGAGGAAGACGTTGTTTGATCACCAGTGTTCAGGATTACTGGAGATGCTACATGGATGAGACCCTTGGTTTGGATAGATAGTTGCCCCTCTGGCACAATCCACCCATTAAGAAGAATTTGGGGTTTTCCTCCTTGTCCCAGTTTTGTCTTTCTCAAGGTAAAGCCTCATGCCTGAATTATACTCAGCGTTCTTTCAAGCCAATCATTTGTTGGGGTGTCTGGTTGTCGTCTGGGTGTGTATTGCTGGACTGGTTAGTGTAGGATCAGAGCCATAAGGAGGAACTTGACGGAGTTTCCTTTGCATTTGCATTTTGTGCCAAAGGTAATTGGGCTTGGAAAGAATCTTAGTTTGTCACTAGAAGGCGAAAGGACGATACCTTTTGGCCATGATTACTGGGTCATCCCTCTTAGGTTTCTACTAATGACTGTAGCACAGCCAGAGAAATGCTATATGTGGGGAGAAACAAAGAACAGCTCTCAGGATAGCAGAGCCCTTGTGGTTGGAATATCAGGTGACAAATGGTGATACAACAGCATTCCCTGTCCCAGCAGTGATGGACGCCGGTAAAAGTGCTGCTCCACCATCAAATTGAGGCATTGCAAAAGGCCATGTCATCCAGGGTTGACGTGGGTAAATTTTCAGATGGGTGCCAGCTAACGCTAGGACTCTGGCTGCGTCTAGAACTGATGTAAGCTGTCATTTTCTGCCCTTATCGTTCAGGAATAATGCATTGAACACTCTGTTTAAGCACAAACAAAAGCAGCAAGCTGCCAAAGATAAACATACCCTGTGGACATCACCAAGCAAATAAACTCCTTATCAAGAGAAAAAAAGGGGAAGCTTTTCAATCAAATGAATATCTAGTGCAGTTTGGGCGGATCGGCGACCCTCCGCTTCCACAGCTTCCCCCACATGATGGGCTCTCATTTTGCCATGAACACGGGAGCGGTTGTGTTTGCAGAATTCATTCGAGGGCACTTAAATGTTCTCAGATCATTCACCGAGCATCAGATTCTTCTCTAATTGCTCATGTAACCTCTTTGGCAAATGGAATCTCTTCTATATAGGGAAGTGCTCAATCATTAAGCCCCCATACATCAAGCTGGCACAAAAAGAGGCTGGCAAAGTGTTTCCCTGGTCACTTGCCTCTGCAGTCTGATTGGATCCCAGGAGACGCTGCTTTTGTGGATCGGCTGTGTGACCCAGAAGCTAGAGTTAAGACATGGTGTTGATCTGTCTTTGTATTTTCATCTACAGATATCATATCCAAATATAGCGATAGCGATCTCTATGTGGACGCCATGGGTGACACCCAAGTGCTATGAGGTTTAATTTGAGGGGAGGGGGCATTAGTATATGAGAGGCAGAAATGGGAGACCCTGGATAATGCTGCATACATTGTTTGGATGGATTATTACACGCCAATAGACAGAGTTCATTTAGCATCAGAAATTGCTAATCCTCCAATTCCAAGAAGCCAATCTGCAAAAATAAAGGCTGCTTAACCTTCTTATGGACTTTTTGGAAATGTAATAAGAATATGACGGCGGCAGTTCAGGACATGGAAATCTGCATTCATTTCCATTTCCTCGTGGCTCTTCCTGACTTTATAGTGCTAATTACGTCTATTACTGTGTCATTTACTTTAAAATAATCCAAGAGCTCCCTCCTGAAAAGAAAATCCCAGATTTTTGCTTAGTAATGAAGAAAGTTGTTCCATTTCAGTGAGTTCCCTTCCCTTGTAATGGCTCTGATTTCTTTTTAAAATGATACATTTGCTTGTGTAGGAAAAAGAGAATAGGCAGTTCTAATGCATATGTTTAATAAAGATAAGTGATGCTGGATCGGGCCGCTTAGCGAGATGCGAGCTATGGGCCGTCCTTGGATCAGCTTCGCCGGGGAAAATGGCGCTGAGGCAGCCTGGAGGAGCATTTCATCATGGCTAATCGCTGCTTTGTGAACGTTGGCCCTCGGTGCTCTGGCAGCAGCTCAGAGTTCCCCCCCTTCGCCCCCCCCTCCCAGTTTATGTTCCCCATTCTTTTTTCTTCCTCTCCAGTACAAGCCCTTTTAGTGCCATTAAAAACAGGAACAATGTGCTATGCAACTATTTTTGGGCCCTGATGCAAGATCGGAGCATTTCTGCGCAGCCTATTTCGAGTTTTGCACAATCTGGGAAAAACACTCGCAGGTTTAACGGAACAGGTCAAGATATTTGAGGCTTGTTGAAGAAGAACCACTGCATCTGACTTGCTGGAGAAGAAGCGCCTTCAGCTCGTCCCAGTTTCATAACTCTCCTCCATCATCTCACCTGTCTCCGTGGTGTGTGAGTGGGAGATGATGGTGGGCTCCAGGCTTGGTGAGAAGATCGGCACTGCGAGCTTCAAAGGGAGCGCCTGAGCAGCCTCCCCATGCGCTTGGAGGCATGCGCCAGCACACGTACACACCGTCACGCTCCCATTACTCACACACGCGCACGCATGCTCCCATAGGACGCGTACATTCGGTAGGGTTCAGATTTACTGCGGGACCTGCATATGTGCACACAGCATATATATATATATACATGCATTTGGGATCATCACCATACAGATACACATTTGTTTTCTCCTGTGCAATTTCTTGTTGTCAGCGTGAGGCGGCGCCTTAATAGAATAATATGTCCCCGGACCCCAGCCCCCGCCCCGAAATAAAAAGAAACCGTGGACAGCTGTTGATATGTCACCAATGCATGGCCTTGCCCTGAAAATTAGCTGCAGGCGGGCTATGGGTGTGAGCTAAGGGGCGCAGATGGCGGGATTGATATTCCGGAAGAGGGAGACGGGGAGATGAGGTTGGTGAGATTCCCCAGGGTAATGCCTTCTTGTAAGATTTCCCCAGCTATTGTCTGTGGAATCGCTGCATCGGTCCATTTTATTTCTGTGACAGTCTGCTCTGCGTGTGGGGAGTGTGTTCTGTCTTGGCTGCGGGTGTGTGCCTGTGTGTTTGTAGGCATGCACCAAACTAATTGCCATATATGTCTGTGCATTAGTAAAATTATGAGAATGCCCGTGTGTGAGTCATGGAGCCAGGGCTAGATTAGCAGATTCTGCTGTTTGTTCTGTACCTTTCCGGCTAGACTTCAGCACCATGGACAGCGAGCCTCCTCGCACAAACCCACACAGCTCTGTTAAGTCTTGCAGACACTCTCCCGTGCCTGATGTGCTAATCAATTCAGACTTTCAGTAAGCAGACACTGGACAAGCTGAAGATAGAACAACATCTTTAAGGTCAGCTGGGCCTACCTTCACCTAAAGTATTGGCTTTTCATTTTTTTTTTCCTGTTTCCATTTGATTTGTTCTCACAAAGGAAATCTTGTAAACTGTGAGCTGAAGCAACATGATGGATTTTGCCTTCTGCACCCATGGGGAGGCTGTGGTTTTGTTTCCTTTACACCCAGACATCACCCCTGTCACATGCCTTTTCTTGGGGGTTCTTCTCAATAAAAGCTCCGCGAGCTAATTGCTGTGTTACAGTTTTGTTAGCATGCCTCGTATTAGTATATAAGTACATGTGTATTCGAGTGTTTGTTTGGAAGATTGTACCTATGGAGCCCCCCTTCCATCCCTTGTCTCAGCTCCACACCCCCCAGGTCACCCTCCCGCTATGATGATGAGTTCCACTTTCCAAAGCCGTCGGCAAACATCCTCAGAGCGACCTGTGTTCCCTTGATAAAGTGCTACATGTGGCTGGATATGGAGCTATTCGCGGGCTGATCCTCAGGCAGCTACACGTGAGGGTATAAACGCCGTGGCGCGGCGGCCTGACGCTGAACCACAGGCCCAACCCGCGCACCATAGCTCTCTGTGATGGCACTCCAGGGTTCAAAACACTGCATCACAGGACAGAGAAGATGAATGGAGGCAGACTTTTTACATTTCGCGTCAGACTCCCCTTCTAATGAAATGAGGCGACGCTAGCTCCTCACTGCTGCGCTACAAGGAGCCTGCGCTGTGGATCTCAACGTAGCACTTCCATTCACGCAGCGCCGCGTGGATCAGAGAAGCTGAAACTTGGCTTGCAGTGCTGTTTCCATGACCTTGCTCTTGGGTCTGCCTCAGTCCATATGAAACCCTGGGCATCAATCTCTTCCCCGCTGTTAACTCTTGATAAGGACGCCTCTTCTTCTTCGAAACACCCCCAGGATATGTCAGCTGGCTCCACTGTGCTTATCGCCGAAACAGACGCCGACAATTGCATGTGTGGGACGGCGCCGAGGAAGCTCACTAATGACCATGCTGGCTACGGCCGGGCCTAGCTGCACCGCGTGCCACGTCAGGCAGGTGGGACGGAGGCAGGCTGGCTGAGCACTGCAGCACTCGCTCGTCGAGGATGCTATCCACCGAGTGACCCTGGCTGGACCTCCCTCTGCCTGTCTGGCGAGCTCAACGCAGCTCTTCTCTCCTCCCCTATCCCTCACCACCCTGTTCAAACTTGTTCTGCTGAACTTGATGTGCAGTTTATAGACATTTTCCACTCACCGGGATTCACAAGTTCAGCTGGGAGAGGCCTTTACATATATTCCCTATGAATTACAAAAAAATATATATACATAAAAAGAGTTTGCTGAACTATCCATCCACTTTCTCTACCTATTTGTACTATTGAACTTATTGTAGACGCTATGGGCACAAGGAAAGGAATCACCCAGGATGGGTCACCAACCCACTGCAGGCACACAAACATTTCACAACTATGGACAATTTGGTAACTTCAACTCACCCCAGTATGTCTATGGACTGTAGGCAGACACTGGAGAACCAGAATAAACCACACAATGACATGGAACCAGGGTAGACACTCGAACCCTGCTGCCACAGGTGTGAGGCTACAGTGCTAACCATTGCCTCACCGCGTTGCCCTGCACTGAATTCAAAGCATTCAAATTATTATGGAAATGTCTCAACAGCCATTTGGGTCTTAGGGTCTTCTTCCGTAATAATGGGTTCTGACTTTGTTGGAATTTTAGACATGTGTCCAGTAAATTATCCCTTCAAGAAAATCAATAGGACTGAGTTCAGCCAAGCAGCAAATCCAGGCAAATTAGAGAGTTTAAAGACAGAAGCAAAAGTTAGCAGAGTCAGTGGGTCTGATAGTGGCTGGTGGTGTGTGCTATAGCAAATCGGCACTCCTTACTATCCACTATTCAACATGACATCAGAGCAAAACAAGAGCCGGTATTTTACACTCAGACACACACACTGAATGTCCACTAGAGCGTGTAATTGCTCATATTCACATTTTTAATTACAGATGTGCACCCATAGCTAATATGTTTCTTGCAAGGAAAGTGCATATAATCCGTAATCAAGCAGCACCTATTTAATGTGGCTTAGTTCACACCAGATCATTTTTTATATTACTGTGTGTAATCCGATAACAAAACAGAGTTGCTGAATTATCCAATATTCCACATATTATTTGAAAGAAACGCAGCCTTTTCTAATAAATCACATTGTTTTAACTAAATTAGTGCATGACGACACCACCAGTACCAATAACACTACTATTATTAATACAACTACTATGAATAATAATAATAATAATAATAATAATAATAATAATAATAATAATAATAATAATAAGGATGCACCATGGAAGCTGACCATTTATTTTAGCTACTAGCTGCTCCCCCATGTATGACTGACTGATGTTTTTCCCTCCAGCTCTAACACCTCCTGCCCCATAAGCCCCCCCTTGCCTGCCAAAGATGAAAACTGAAGGAAATGAATGACAATAATCACTGTCATGTCATGGTACCCATCATTGCATTGCATATATTCTTCATGAGGTCAGTACCTTTCATTAAGTGATGCATTTTAACTTCCTAAATCGGTTCAGACTCCCATCCACACGGACAGAATTTATATTCTCTTGCATGTTTTCAGTTTGACATCCAAAGCCCGTATGACAAAAACATCTTCAGTATACTTTAAGTGCCTTAATGCCAAGCTTTGTTCTTTAGGTAATCTTAGACTAGTCAGTTCATTACAGCAAAAAGCATTTGTTTTGTTTTGACCCATGATATGCAATGGATGCGCAAACTGACCTTCTTGTATGTGGATGTGCGCTCAGTGCAGCGACTTCGGCTGCTGCCTCTTATCAAAATTCAGGACAAGTGCCAGCTGGATAACATGTGACCGCAGCATGTGACCGCAGCATGTGACCGCAGCATGAGATCACAGAGCCACGCCCACAATGACCCCAAGTAGAATTAAATGATCAGGCCAGATGTGGTCACCCTTCCAGCATCCTAACTGCCTTTCAAACAGCCTCCCTGGCCGCACCAGGGGCCGGCCTGGCCCTTGCTGCCTGAATCACTGACTGTAGCATGATTGCTGTAACCGTTCGGTTTTGTCTTTACCTTTCAGCTCCCCTTCAGAGCTGCTCGCCGCCGCTGACCCCTTGCGATTCTCAGGCACTCCTGGCGCAGGGTGACAATGCCAACAGCCGCCCCCTGCTGTCCCACTGTCTCTGAGGCCCCTCCTTCTGCCGACTGCACTTCAGTGATTGGATGTCCTCCAGGGCTTGTCCTTGTATGCCCACTGGTCCCAGTCTGCTTCTGCAGCTTGGCCCAAGTATGATTTTTAAAGCTTGAGAAAATAACCATGAAATCTTTTTCATGGCACTAGCTCTAAACAATACCAGCATGTCCTTGGCTTATAAATGCATAATGAAGCACAGGTGAAGCTTAGTGACAGCGTGTCTTGATTGGCTTTCGTATAAATCATTCATTATCGCCTCATCAATAATTGATGGACTCGGTATGTAAATAGTCCCACATGCCAGAAGGGTTGAGCCCTCTGAACCTGCCCAGATAGCACTTTTAAACTTCAGCATTCTGAGTCTGCAGCAAAACCGTCTCCAAGACAAACACATATGCTGATGAGTTTTAAATACCAAGAAGCTAAAAATATCTATATGAAAGCTGCTGAAAGTTTCTCCTCATGTAATTATAACTATGAATTTTGAATTATTAATATGCATTAAGAAAATTTGCACTGATAAATCCTTGCACTTATATTGAGCGTAATGTATCTAAATTATGTTTAGAATGATATCTGGATTTGAATTTATAATACAAGGTCTCGACTATCCAAATTTCACGATTTCTGTTTGAGATGCAGATATTGGCTTTTGTGATATATATAGAAAAATATACAGTGGTTTTGTGGGTTTAATTTTTTCACCTGTGCAGAGAGACACAGAAACTGAACTCAGGGCAGAATATGTAGGCAGGCTGAGGTAAAAACCTCAGAGGGGAAACCGTGCGACATTAACAGCTGTGTATGAAGGCCCCCGAATGAGAAAGATTCAAAGTTAGTAAAGTGTTGTCTTGCAAGATGTACTTCTAAGAATTGTGTAAGTGGGCAGTAAATTAAACTCTTCTGGCCAGATTAAGTTAAAGAGAGAGGGAGAGAAAGAGAGAGAGAGAGAGAGAGAGAGAGAGAGAGAGAGAGAAAGGAGGAGTGCAGCTCCAGTAGAAGAACCTATCAGGAATGAACATATGCCATCTTCAGATTTTGCCATAACCTTATTAAAGCGGGGATTTGTAACGAGGAAAGAGTTTAAGCTCTTCTGAGGACAAAGCTGTGCTATTTCACACCTGCAGGCCAATATGGGGCTCTTAGGAAGCAGAGTGTGTTTGGGGTTTTTCAGTCAAATTGGTCTCATGGTGTGAAATCTCCCCAAGCTATGGGAATGAAAGACTATGAGGGTGGAGGCAGAGGCTTAGCAGTTTAAACACACTCAAAGTTTAGTTTTAATCATAAGCGTTCGTCTGTTCACTTTATTGGCATTTGAAATTAACATGCCATGAAGAAACGCTGCCATAGGACGGACTGGCATCCCATTCAGGCTACTCCATGCCTGTGCTTCCTGGGATTGTCTGAATGCAGCCTGGTACTGTATAAGCAGGTATAATAGAGGGCTGGTTAGATGGAGTGATCAACAAAAAGATACAATGAGTATTAATTAATGATTGAATTACATAAATTAATAAGATTAATAACTTTTTGACACAGGTGAGGAGCTGAGCAGGTTAATTCATATGTATCCAAGCTTTGGACACCAAACCAGACCATACTTATATGACACATTATCCAGAGTCCAATTCTGAATGCAAACCCACTCGGAGACACCATTCCATCGGCATGAAGCTCAGCCTTAGGGGAATAGCAGCGTGTCAGTGCTCGGGTGTGTATGGGCCTATTGAAGCAGGTAAATTAGGGAAACAGCATGTTCTGTATGTGCATTGTGCGGTCGCTGATTCGGCTCGGCGTAGCTTTGATAGCTATCAGAGAGATGAGCCTCTGAAATGGCAGAGTGATGAGGGAGAGCTGCTACATCCTACTCATTTACTGAATCGCAATGGAAATGTTTCTCACTTCTTGACACAAAACGCTGGAAATGAATGTTACCTCCTTCTGGAGAATTAAAGCCCCTTTCTGTTGGTTGTGGTTGGGGTCATATTTAATATTGAGGTGATTCGGCGCTGATGTCACGTCAGATTTTATACCTATAGTTATTCTTTATGCTGCCTTAACCCAGATTTCACTTCATGCTTCCCATTACAGCTGATTTATTTCTCCTTTTGATATCTATTCTAACAAACTTTTACAATCTCAAAATCTTTTAGGCATATCATGTTAAATTTGCGTACAAAAAAATTGCCAGATTTTTATTGTTCAGCCAAGACTATGAGTTTCCTACCATGTGACAGGGAAGGTTGGGGGGTTACCTGGCGACACAGAGGACGAGCATCTGGGGGGGGGGGTGCACACTGTAAGCATTTGACTCCCAGGAAGAGAAAGCTGATTCTCCTTTCAGTGGGATCACATTGTGTCTGGATGCTGAACACTGAACCACGGGGCGCTGTGTGCACGTTTGTCCATATACACATTTGTGTGCCTGCGTGTGTCACAGTAGGGCATGGCAGAGTGATAGACACGTTACATTGTGGCTTACAAAAAGACAAAAGAAAGAAAAAAGGAACCACGAGTGATCTAAACACGTGCAGGCAGAAAACAAGAACTAATACAGGAAGCAATACAGGAACAAACAGAGCAACAGCACAGGAACAAGCATTATGATCATCTAAGGAACAGAATAAGGGCGGGCAACTCAAAACATAAGAGAGGAGGGCTAGACAGTGGACAGGTGCAGGCAATATCCAATGAACCAAACACTGCAGAATCAAAAATAAGGAGATAATGGGAATATAGGCAAGCAGAATCTATTAACTGAACTAGACACAGGCAGGGACGGATCCTGATAGTGTGTGCCATGTTTGCGTATAAGTATATGCTCTTTGTTTGCATGTCATTGTGTGAGTGTTTCTGTGTGTGGGCACATGTGTGTGGTCTTGGGCGGGGGCCGGGGGGGTATATAAAACTTAAAGCTCCCGCAGTAAACGGGACTAGAGCTTTACCAAAACAGAACCAGGCACAATCCCTGATACTTAAACCTGTCTTAGCAAAGCTGTAGATTTATGAATGAATGAAACTGTAATCTGAGTAAATAGCTTTCCATAGGATGTCTGCCAAGGAAAGACACTGGATAAGCAAAATTAAAACTAAGCCTCAAAATGAGTGCAATCTTCTTGGGTTGGAGGGTGGTGGCAGTCGAAGCTGCTTGAGCGTGTGAGCTGCGTTTCCATGCAGGGGGGGTGGGCAGATGCCATTGGTTGCCTTCCCTTCCTCCTTTAGACTCCTGCCATTACACGCACGGCCTGCTTGTTTAATTACGACTGGCTGAACAGGCGACGCCATTCGATTAGCCCAGCCATTTGTATCCGCGGCAATGCCGCCATGGTGACGTTACAACCAGATTGGTGGGATTATTTACCCACTGCAGATATGAAAGTTGATATTAGTAAACTGGGGTTAAAGCAAGAAGGAATTAAGCACAGGTCACACGGAAGAGCAGACTGCACTTACCAAGCCCCTCCCAACTGGCCCAAAAGCCACTGGCCCAAGTCACAGCAGAAAGTCTCTGCAGGAGCACCTTGGAGCCTGGCAGTGATAAATAGTCAGCCATGTTAGCGTAAAGTGCTATCATCTGCATTAGCTAAAGTATAGGATGAAAACAGAAGGCTTTATCTGTGTGGGATGTGCCCTGAGGCACTGTGGGAGGTCAGTTAAGGGGAACAATGCTGACCAGGGTGTCTTGGCACGGTCCTGGAGGAGGAAGCATTCATGTCAGGCTTGAAGTCAGTGCCTCCTTTGGTACTGTGCAGGTGTGCGATGGGGTAAAGCAGGCTGCCGTGAGGCTGGTGTCACACATCCCACGGCATTGACGCTCTGACGGTCCCAGTGACTGTGTGCCCTCTGGGGGCGGCCATGTGTGTGCCAGGCACTCTAACTGTGTAATACATGTGTCTATTTACACATACCCAGTAAAATATTGAGCAGCATTCAGTCACGATTCCCTTCTCATTAACCGTGCTGCTCTGATGGAATTTAGCAGTCTGTACCTGTAGACTAAAAAGCTGGTTCATAACGAATCAGGCATTTTTAATACACGTGAAAGCCTACACACCTCTTTGTGAAATTTCATGCACACAAAATGGACACACACACACACACACACACACATACACACCCGGACACACAGACACCCACACACGCACACGCACACACACACACACACACACACTCACACACAGACACACACAGACACACGCACCCACCCACACACGCACAGGTTTGTAATTATATCTTTGTGGGGACTCTCCATTCATTTCTTTGGGGAAAACTCTAATCCCAACATGACAACCCTAATCCCTACCCAGCCCGAACCTTAATCATAAGTAAGCAAACTAAAAGACGGCATTTTTACTTCTTTGATTGCATTCCAAGTTCTTTGTGCGAACCTGAAAATTACACTGAAATTTCACGCAAGCAAAAATAAGTTTTTATCATATCGTGGGGAACATTTGGTCCCCATCATGCGATATGAGATGCTATAGATTCTAGGCTTATAGACTTATAGATAAGATAATCCACACACACACACACACACACACACACACACACACACACACACACACACACACACACACACACACACACAATGATGCCCCTCATCACACTAAACAGGATGGGAAAATCCATTGACCTTTACCATTAGCTCAGCCCTGAGGTGTCCCTTTCATTTGCTTTGTCCTTTCAAGATACACCCAGCCTGCAGTCATGATATATACACACAGACACACACGCACACACAAACACGCGCAAGCATACCGAAACACACACACATCATAGCGGCTGATACATGCCATACTGTTCCTTCCTGAATTATCAGGTACACAAATCAGGAAGCCAATCTTGCAGTGATGAATGCAATCACCCCAGGTTTTCCTCAAGTTTTCTCAGTTACCAGGGGTTAAATGCAACTTTGTTAGCCTAAGGCAGGAATAATAGATAGTAGAGAGATCCATCACATCTCCAGCTCTTTAAAAATTTAGCGCCGTTCTCTGAGCGCTATGCCTGATGAGGGCTTGCTCATCAGTCCTGGTGATGAGCTTTCCAGCTGGGGGGCCTCACGCACAAGGCACACCCAGGTCTCCTTTGTCCAATATGAGCTCACATAATGCCACGACTTGGCGAGCACTGAGCTTTATAGGTATTTAGAGCTTTCTAGATATTACTAGATATTTCTTCCCAGTTCTCCACTCTCCAAATATAACAATGAACAATGAATCATGGGTAAAGACAACCAGTGGCCATTTGTTTTCAATCACTTTGTGGAACTCAAGACACTCATGGGATACAGTTAGAGGCAGAGGAAGAGTATGACACCAGAGGGGGCTGATATGCTGGGGGCGGGAGCCAAGGAAGAGTATGACACCAGAGGGGGCTGATATGCTGGGGGCGGGAGCCAAGGAAGAGTATGACACCAGAGGGGGCTGATATGCTGGGGGCGGGAGCCAATAAAATAAAGTAAGATGATAAATTATTGGGAAACTTTGCTGTGGTTCCCCTTTTCGTGTTGGGTCCAGGACCAAAAGCCTCTCTGCCAAGCCTGCCTCCTACGCTATGGGATACACTCCACCATGTATGAGGTGATGGATTCAAATTCATTTTGTTTTAATATACAATTAATCCCTCCTAAAATTTGAAAACTTTAATAAGTCCCACTATTGAAAGGTAGACTGTCATGATGTAAGTACGTGTGATTCACCCCCTTTGATTGGTTCACAAGGATCCTTTGTGAGAAAGTCTCTCACTGGACAGACAAGTCTTTGAAAAAACTCTGAATACTGGGGTGGAATATTTGGTGATCAGTGTTAACACACCGCACAACAATGAAATGTGTCATCTAGATTTAACTCATATGTGCCAATGCGACATAGCAGGGGGCAGCTGATTCAGTGCACATGCAGTGCTTGGGGATGGTACTTTGCTCAGAGAACCTCAGTGGTGACTTGCTGGTTGGGGATTCAAACCCGCAATCTTTCAATTACAAGTGCACTTCCCTAACCATCAAGCCACCACTGCCCACAATAGTTGCCTATTACTATCTATTCTTATTCTTCTATTGTTATCAATCACTGTCTATTATTCCTGCAATATGAAGAACACACTGTCTGCACATGCTGCTACTAAGGAACAGGAAAGGGGTTGAGCACTCAAGATCACCCACCCTCAGAACGCTGCCAATACAGGTACAGGAAAGGGGCCGAGCACACCATATCATGTACTCTCACAATGCTGCCGCAATAGTTACAGGGAAGGGGTTTAGCACTCCAGATTACCCACCCCCAGGAAACTGCCAATACAGGTACAGGAAAGGGGCTGAGCATGCAAGATCACGTACCCTTACAACAGTGGTTCTCAACCTTTTTTTGCAGTGGGCCGCACTATGTCCAAGTTCAAGTCTCACGGGCCGCATATTATTTA
>JAODKE010000015.1:21106740-21136003 GCA_026779605.1 Mormyrus hasselquistii
CAGGGTGTCCGTGGTTCATATTACACTGACAGGAAGCCGGTGTGGTGGCCCCCACGTCCAGCGCCCCAGGGTGTCCGCCGGCTCCTATTACACTGACAGGAAGCCGGTGTGGTGGCCCCCACGTCCGGCGCCTCCACATGTCTGCCAGCTTGTATTACACTGACAGGGTGCTGCCAGTGGGATATCTCTACAGGCTCATGATAAATCCATCTGGGCCTTCATTCCTCAATTGCCAGCTCCTAGAACAGTTAACTGTCATTGTATTGACTTCATGGGATATGAGCTTATATGGTGCCATCTTATTCTTGATAGACATCTAAAAGAGAGGGAATTGAGTGACTTTTCATCTATATGCATCGCATCTGGCTATTGTAAAGTTATTCTATTCACACTCCACTTTAAGCCTTGTCAAAAGATGGCATGAATGTCAAATGCTCATCTTTAATGTTCGGCTATATTAAATCTGCACAATGTCACACGGTTTAATCATGACAGCAACAGAAAGCAGGGCTTTGGTCCAGTCCTGCCATTTAAAGTCCCTGACCAGAACCAGAAATTGAACTTAACCAAGACAGTGAACATCAGCTAGTTATCCTCTATTCCATAGCAACCATAGCAGAGATCTGTGCCACTCCATCGTCTTCGTCTATGAGCTTTAGAAATACTCCCTTTATGCCCAGATGTCCAAACACTCCCAGGCAGATTTTTTCAAACGACTGTTAAGCATCTAAGATGGCCGCCAAGCCTCCACCGGCACCACTAGGTGGCTGTTAGCCATAGGCTAGCTGGCTATCGGCAGGCGGTGCCCACCCCATGTATTGTCAGTTATTTCCAAAGCAAATCTGACAGCTGCAGCTATCAGCGCTTCAGTCAAGCGTCGGCTAAATCCCCCGAGACGGGGCCAAAGGTCCCCCTGAATGCTTAAGCGCGGCGCTGCAGCGGGACCATGGTGTCTGGCGAGATTAAATCAGATACACCATTTCACCTGCTTGAGCAGTTCAAGCGGGCTAATAGGTGACACTCACAGCAGTGCCTGTGCAATTAATAAGATCAATGACTCGATTCAGTCTTCAGAGCTGGAATATTATAGAGAGAAGGACGCTGCTGCTGTTTATGAAGCTGTTATACGGCACTTAATCACATTGTACCGCCACCAGTTCATTTTTTTTGTTGTGTTTGACTCTAGGTGGGTTAAAACTTCACTGTTGCTCTTAAGAGGGGAATCAGTGAATAATTTTCCAGGATTCCACTTTTGCTAATACTTTTTATTTATTTATTTATTTATTTTTTTTAATTCCGTCTGGGAGCCCCGTCTGCATATTGTTATGGACCGTGCAACAATTTTGTTGTAGCTCTACACAAATTAAATTTGATTAATTTGTTTTACTCTTGAAGAAGTAGGATGAGACACAGCCATAAAGGGACCTCTGGGACAGATGATGAATAGTGACTGAGGTTTTCTCTCTCTCTCTATAACTGAAAATGATTTAAAATGAGAAATGGCGACATTAAGAGAAAGATTAAAGTAACGATGGAGAATGAAAAGTGTTCCAGCCACAAGGTGAAGTGTAGCCCCAATCTGAAGTAGTGAATGACAGTGTGAGAGAAAGTGAGATACAAAGAGGAGGACAAACAGTCTGAAAGAGCAAGAAAGATAGAGACAGAAGGAGAAAAGCAGAGAAATCCCTGTTACTCTTCTTAATTAACAAGCACGTTTTTGAAAAGCAACTTACATAGCTTTCAGTGGATGTACTTTAAACAGCTACATCTGCATGCTTTGTTGAGAGATCTCAAATTTTTATGAATAACCATGCTAGCACTGGTGTTAATGTGTAAAACTCGGGGTTCCCCAATGACCCCCATGAGCTACAGAACCTTAAATGAACAGCTGGAATATGCCCGAAGTGAAATGCCTTCACCTGGGTCACACTTTGTTGGTTTTTGACATTGTTTGCTGTAGCTTGCACCAGACACGAAAAACAAAAAGGCATAAACACTATGGATGCCAGTGCTGAAGGCTGCAGCAATGAAAGTAGTAAATCACTGCATGTGTAGTCAGTGAATTAGACAAAAGGATTGTTATCACAAGACAAGCTAAAGTGACGTGAGATCATGGCATAGCATCTGTCTTTACTTAACTGGCGTTCCACTAACCGATAAGTTTCAAATGAATAAAAGTATGATGCCTTGTGTCTTTCCGGGGATGTTAAGTGCAATCAGCAAGCTGGAGATTCCTTCCCGGCATGCGGGTATCTTCTGGGCCAAGGCTGTTCTGACAAATGCCAGATGAAACGACAGCTCATACTGGAAGGCCAACAAGAGCCAGTGTTGGTGATGACATTGCTGGTACCCCAGTGCATTGTGGGTTTCCCTTTTGTAGCCATATGGAGACTGTGGCCTCAGTGCAGGTCTGCATTGTTCAGTGCTCTGTACTGGCTCTGTCAAGGTAATTAAAATAAAATGAATGAGTGCTGTTTGGAATGAAAATTAATTGGGTTCCATTTGATTGCCGTGCATCTTCAGCGATGCACTGAGCAGCGTCGACTCGCTTCATTTAGGGAGTGTGTTGGTAACACATTTCATTTATCCCCATTCAGCCTGCAGCTGAAAACTGCTCATTTCATCTGTTGCGCACCAAAGGTAGATTGGAAAAGCATTTCAAAGAAAAATAGAGGAGTACAAATGGCAATTGCTCAAATGTCTTCTGGTCTATATTTACAAACTTTAATCCCTTTCTTATGTCTTATGTCAAGGAAAAACTATAGAACACTATAATGATTAATCTTATCTCAATCTTAATGATTGTGACAATGATTATAATAATTGTTATGAATAAGATTCTGCTTTATTTCCTTACATGGTTCAAAAGCACCAACACATCCATCTCGAGGGCACCAGCCTTATTCATTGTGCTCATCGGGCAGGTCAGTGCGGCATCAGCCTGCTCTGTCGTGGTACACAGAGAGCTGAGCTGGAAGACAAAGCTGTCCATTTACAGCTCGATTTACGTTCCTACCCTTACTATGGTCACAAGCTTTGGGTAGTGACTGTAAGAATGAGATCGCGGACACAAGCAGCAGAAACGAGTTTCCTCTGCTGGGCGACGGGGCTCAGCCTTAGAGAGGAGCTCAGATATTCTGGAGGAGCTCAAAGTACAACCACTGCTCTTCTGCTAGTTGAGGTGGTTCTGACATATATCTGGGATGCCTCCTGGACGGCTCCCAGAGGAGGTGCTTCAGGAAAATCCAACCAGGAGGAGACCCCAGGGCAGACCCAGGACGCGCTGGAGATATTACATGTCTTGGCTGGCCTGGGAACACCTTGGTGTCCTCCAGAGGAGCTGCAGGAGGTGGCGGGTGAGAGGGAGGTCGGGGCATCGCGACTCAGACTACTGTCTCCACGAGCTGGACCCTGATAAGAGACAAAGGTAACACTTTACTTGAGGGGGCACAAATAACTTAGTAACTCAGTTACTACTCAACTACAAATCATGAGCAAATATAGCAACTGCATGAAATACATTACAATACATTCATGATTTATTAATGATGAACAGACATGGGATCAGTATGTAACTAACACTTAGTTACTGGTTAATTAATACATTAAGTACTGTAAGAGTGCACTACTATAATATTTGTGCCCCCTCAAGTAAAGTGTTACCGAGACAAAAAATGGAAGGATGGATGGATGGATGGATGGATGGATCAATCGCATAAATATGCTGTATTGTTATTTTTCACATTCACTTAGCATAATTTTCCCCTACATTTCTGTCTCAGTCTAACCACTGAAAGTCATAAACAATATAATTAATAATGTTCACCTCCAATAAAATTTCAGGTATTTTTAATAATCGTCGTTTGGTTTTGAAGGAGCAGTTCATTAGCTGAAATGAATACATGTTTATAAGGCTTTGAAGTGACTTCACACGGAAAAACGAGCCTGCGACAGCTAATGAAGCTTCGCAAACGATCGTTAAGTTCATTGAATGTCAGACTTTCCTTTGACGTTAAAATTAACAAGAGTCGCTAATTGCCTTGAAGTGACACAACTGAGCTTCAGTCTTTTAATTCTTGATATAAAGTGTGTAAAAACTTTTGTTAGAAAACTGCACATTTCACATAAGCCTCATAGAAGCTGCATATTAATGTGGTCTCGCTCGCCAAATGTATTTCTTATTGTCTTTTTGTACAAGTTTACCACCCAAACACTGTTGTTCTTACTGGAGTCACTTGTGCCACAAAATAATACCTCGGAACGATCCAAAGTAAGCTTCCACCTGTCTGCAGTTTCTACATCTGGGAATGGTACCATGGGAATTTTTAATGCAGGCTAGGTCCAACAGAGATGCCGGTCTGCATGAGAGAACGCAGAAGAAAAGAAGGGGATCTAAATCCAGAGCTACTGTAGATACTTGCTTCTGCTTGCTTGGTTGAAGCACAGCTCGGCAGAAATGGCACGCAGGAACGTGCAGAGCGGGGAGCTTAATTAACTTTCCAGTTAAACACCCTTCTTGAGGATGAGAAACACGACAGAAACACTCAACGAGAAGACTGAGAATGCGAAGATGCAGGTATGACTTGATGGCTCTTTGCTAATTATTCTCAAAGCAAGTTTATGTTCCTGCAGAAGAGGGGAGCCTAATTAATTTCAGGCTTGGGCTTTGATGTTTTTAATATGCTTTAAGCTTCCAAACTTCATTAGTTCCAAGCCTTCCTCAGTGACCAGCGCACCATTCCCCTGGTCCAGGGTCTGTCTGTACCTAGGTATTTTTAGCTATGATATTATTAGAGGGACTGGAACACTTGCCATCATTACCTTCACAGGGTGCTTCAACCCAGTGTATCAACAAGCCTCTAATCTCTAATTGGGCTTCAGGAGTCAGTGTTGTTCTGCTGAAGACAAGGCCTGCCCTTTCACAATTTCTTTGTTTCTTTTTTTTTTATCTTTATTTCATGTCATCAAAGTTTTCTGCCTGTCACGCACCCTGACAGTGAACCTTTAATGATTTATGCAAAAAATAAAGTTTTGGAAAAGCATGAGATTGAGCAAGTTACGGTAAATTTCAGTAAAGATGAAGGCCTCCTTCAGGAATGCATAACCAAAGGAGGCACTAGTGTGACGCTGTGGCAAACACAGTCCAAGGAGTCCCATGCTACAGAAAACATGGGCGCTGCATTGCTGCATTGCTGCATTGCCCTTGATGCTATTGGCTTGTGCATCCCAAACATTCATTGGTTTCTTTTGCTACTAAAATCTTAACAGTTCTGTTGCAGTCTGTGCATCTGTCCCTCATGTACTCATGTCACATCCGTGCAATCAATCTATTTCCGAGTGGACACTATTGATTAGTAAAGTCAGATAAACTGTTGATGATCTCTGGGTTAAAAAGGATCCCAGTGGTCGATCACTAGATTCACTTTCTGGCATATGAAACCAAACCAGGGAACATTATAACTTGGCTGACAGGCCTTGGAAATGGATTTGTTTTGAGCATTTAAAGATTCAGGGCAATTTCAGGGCAAAAAAAGCAAACAAATTCTCTGCGCCATATTGATCCGACCTTCGCGTAATTGGCAGCAGTGTGGATGCCTGGTTTTTAATAGCAGTTTAGAGAAAACAAGAAAACAAAACACAGAAAAATCAATCTGTTGCCCAATCCCAAAATAAAATAGAAATATTAACATCTCAGCTTTTGTCCTGCGTTTTTAAATCTCTTTTTTTTTGCTTCATGTGGAAAAGCTATTTCAGAGCTGGACAGTCCCAAAGGCACTTAACTGAAGCCTTTCTAAGGGAGAGGGCCTATCTAAAGAGCCAGACCTACATTTTTTCAGGTGTCTACTGAGACATCCCTCATTAGCAAACGTGATATGAATAGTAAAAACTATGAAGTGTTAATTTTACCTTATCAGACAGATGGCGGCTTTTAACATTCTGTGGGCCTCTTGAAATAGGATGGTTTGATTACAGGTTCGTGTGGAATAACCAAGCATTTTACATAAAGCCCTGTCCCGGGGAATACGTCTGTTCAAACTAATGAGTCGATCATCACGTTTCCCCCATTTGATCCCAATTGACATGTAGTAGATGAACATGCCAACGGGCATGTAAAAATATGTTAATCTGTTTTTGGCTATTGTGAAATTATCAGATTTTTCTGACATCTCATTACTTTGAGCGATTAATATCAAGGATTTTAAAGAAAGGAAAAAAAGACATCTAATGAGAAGACATGATGTAATAAATATATTAATCTTTAGGATTTATGCAGCGTTACCACAGATTCATTGTCTTAACCCTCATAACTTCATACATTATACAGCACACATCGGACATAATGCGTTTTACATTATGATAATAATATTTATAAATGCTTATAAATGATTGCATTATGTGAAGTGAAGGTGGATGTATTTATTTCGAATCTGTTTCACGGGTAATATCCCACATCTACGATGAGTCTCATTTGTGTCTCTTCTCATAGTTAAATAAATCTGCCTGCAGGGGGCAGTGGTGGGAAGGGTGTATTCCTCAGCAGAAAAGAAGAAAGTTACAAAAGAAGAGCTGGGAGAAAAGTGCTGTGTTTAGCGTTTCCGTCTTCAAGAGGCGGGCTGCACACTAATGAGGGCCGGATTACACAGGGGGCTGCACGGCGCGGCACGGCGCCTCGCTCGCCATCGCCATCGCCCGCGGGCTTGCTGACATCTTTAAACGCCGCCTTCTCATTATTTATTCATGACCTCCTTTATTTCATTCTTGCCAGGCAGCACTCTGCCACTTCACAAAGTTGCTCCTGACCCGTCCCGTTTAGCTGCATAAATGTCGGTCTCTGTGTTTTGGGGAGGGCGCTCAGGCGGCTCCCATTCACCCGTTTGCTGTAATAGTCGCAGAGTGATGTCATAAGTATTTCTGAATAAATGAATTATTAACAAATGTCAGTAAAACCCCAGAACCCGGCTTGTTTACATTACCAGCATTGAATTGCAGCCTTTGACGCAGGCAGATTATTTCAAACGGACTTCTTTGTTTCTTTTTTCCAATAGCAAAGTGTTGCCCGTTGAGGATGATGTTGTTTTGCTCAAATTGGTCTGAAGATGGGCCAGAGAGGGAACTCGCTTCTGACCACAAGCACCTTGCAGTAAAGGGTGAGAGCAGGTGACTCACCGCATTGCTGTGGCTACGCAGAGCAGCCTTCAGGAGGCATTCACGTGTGTGTGCCAAATCCCATCTCCCCACAAAGAAGCAGACAAATTCCGAAGGGAAGCTGGTCATGGCCGTGATGGTGGGCGTGAAATATTAAAACATCGCTTCCGTTTATCCCCAGACGTCGATCACAGCACGCAGTGGTGGGCGTAACGTAACATCAAGGAGATACGCCTGTAAATGAGATACTGGATGGAACAAAGTAAATTGTTAAAAGTCTATTCATTTCAAAATAATTGAGTGTTTGTGGTTAATTAGTGACATGAGTTGTGGTGCCCTTGTTGGTTTAAGGAAAGACACAAATGTGTGTGCTGTGAACGAAATGCACTTCTGCTCGCTGCTGGCTAATAGCAAGTGAAGAGAGTGGGTTCTTAAACCAAAGGGAGACACACTCGCAGTGGGAAAAACAAAGCAATCCAGAGGGGTATGAATCCCAGCCCCAGCCCTGCATGGGCTTCCGGCTGAGCCACTGTGCCCCCTGGTGGACAAAAGGACATTGAAACTGTATGGAGACATTAATCATTTAAGCTCATCTCCTGAGAGATTAGCTGGATCCGGACTCTGAAAGTATGATCAGAATCGGAGCGCTATCAGCCGTGAGGGGGAGTTTTGGGTGAGACTGCACTCTGTCTTCATGGGACACCCCCACAGGGGCTTTCTCCAGGGCTGTAGTGGCAGGCAGGAGACGGTCGGGCAACGTGTAAAATGACAGATCGAGCGGAAGGTCTCCGGGCATGCCGGCAGTCGCCGTCGTCATGGAAACACGGCGAGAAAGAGACCCTGGTCTTTTATCACGGATAGGGCGAATAGCGAAGAGATGGCCGAGGGTAGCTGCATCAGCGGTTTACGAAAGAGCGCGGCGATCCCACGCGTAGGAGAAGTGTGCCAGACGCGGTTAAGGGTGACCCTGCATGACTGCAGCCCTGGGGGGGCTGTCTGCTGTTTGCGGTGCAGACGCGCTGCGCGGATTATCACCGAGCTGTTTCTCTGGAGCACCCCCGTGGAGCTGTCAACTGGCTGAAGTACATGGGGGTGTGAGACCCCCCCCGCTCTCTATCACATGGACCCTATCACTTTCTATACAAATGCTTTGTAACTCTTTATCAGAAATGCATTTCCACACAAAGCATTTCTCAGAATTGAAGCCCAAATCCCACAAAGTGAAACTGTCATTTTGTACATTCCGGGTTTGGAGTGAATTGAACAGCATGGCTTCTGAAGTATCTATGAATCTAATATTATAGCACTCTGACCTCGTCCTTGTGCCCACACAGCTGGCCCAACTATGTTTTGATTTACAGAGGAGCACTTGGCTGGGACACGAACACCCTCATAAGGGCCAGATAAGAGGAAAACATCTTAAACACATGATGTTTTCTGCAGACTCTGTGTTGTGACAAGGTTGGTGTTTAACACACAATTAACGAGCAAAACCGGCGCCGCTCACAGCGTGTCTCTAGTAAGCTGGCAGAACTAGACTGTAGCAGACAAATGAACTTACATGCAGGCATGTACACACACACACACGCACACACGCACACAGGCTGTGAAGCACAATCGAGTGACCGCTGCAGCTCAGCCTAACGGAGATGGGATCAGGCTGAACTACAGCACGGCAGCGTCCTTGCAGCACGACTTGGCTTAAGTATAAGCTGATGGCACAGATATGCTTGTTACCCCCCAGTGGTCGGTTTATGAGTCCTGCAGCTGTTTTACAATAACTCTGTCTGTGGGGAAGGTGCTGAGAACCTGCGGTGTCCTGCACACTGTTGATCTCCTTTATTGTGGAGAGTGCCTGCTCCATCAGTCTGTCCCAATTTCTTGGGGCTGGGCTGCACCCCCCCCACCTTCTCACTGTGAAATTTCATGCTGTGGCTGTGTAATAACTTTTTATAAATTTACTTTGTCATGTGGATCGATACTAAAAGACGATTGGTGGCTGAGCAGGACCAGTCATAGTTGCCGTTTACGTCACATGGCTGAAATGAAACTTTATGCCGTATTAGCAGTAAGTCAAAATCAGGATCACCCCCTCCCATAAAATAAAATCAAAGACCAAAAAGTATTGGAGAGTTCATTTAGAAGATGCAATGTGCACAACCCCAAAGCCCCCACAAATCCTGCCATCTCTGACCCAGCTTGTCCTTGACGGTGTAATCAGTTCAATCTGGGTCAGCTGAGTTTCATTAACAGTGGGACCAGGCTATCGATCGATTGCAAAATCACCCATGTCCGTGTGGCTGCTGTGCCTCCTACTGTCTCATAAAGGACAAGGTCAGTTTCCTGCTTTAATGATTCCCCCTAAACGGGTCGGGACGGGTAGCCTGTCCATGCAAGTTTAAGTGCACACTGAGGATCGCTTCTAATTTGAATCATCCCCTTCGACATTAAACACCGCTACTGCTGATTATACATAATTCACTCTCATTAAGAGCCATTAAATGCAGACCCTCGGTTCTGCTTTATGCTGACAGCGAATGAAGGACAGTCTTCATCAGACTCCGACGCAGCTAATTCCCAAGCAGCTTATTCATTCCCTGTGAACCGGGTGCGGAGTGAACTGTCGCCGTCACGGCGATAATCATGACGGACTAGTCTACTTACAGCTATTATGGGATGTCTGCCTTCGTTTGGGTGGGTGACGGGACCATCAGCTGGGACTTCCTTGCTCTTGTTCATACAGCCTTGTTCTACCAAAAAGTGTCAGAACAAAAAGTTATCGTGTCCCCAGTTTGTGTTCGCCACGGCCCCCCTGAGGGGACTAGCGAGAGAGGCCTCCGCAAATAATGAATGGCTTCGTTCACTGGCTAATATAGGGCAGGCTGTATTTAATCTTATGTCAGTCACCTTAAAGGGAGCATCTTAAAAAGACTGAGCATTTTTTGCTGCCTCCTACTGATATGACTACATAGTAATATTATATTACCCCCTATACCAGGGATCTTCAAATCTGGACCTCGAATCCAAATCCAGGCCTTGTTTTCAATGCTCCCAGGTAGTTGGTTAAATAATTACTGATTCTGAATTACTGATTGGCCACGGAAGCTTCATACCAGCTCACAGGTAAAAGGAGGACTGGAAAATCAGCAGGACTAGGACTGTGATTTGAATAGCCCTGCTCTATACTTTCCTTTAGTTGGCTGTCATTGTAATTTAATTTACAGTATAGCAGCTTAGGAAGGATGCCCCGCTTCCCAGACACTTCTAAACTCAGAGGTGTTTTCCTAGTGACATTGGGGTCATCGCCATGCCGATATGTTAACCTGAACACAGTTTACAAACAGATAAAGGGGCAGGCCTGCTACCACACCTGCAGTATGTGGGGGTGCAAAAATCGAGCCTGGCAGCTTCTGTGAATGATGCAGGTCGGCGTAATGAAAGGTTTAAAAGATACTTCCTCTAACCTCAGTGGGCTGACAACATATTTATCTTGGTGTTAAAATTCCAGTCTTTTAACCATTTATCTGTGGCAGCTACTATGCTGGGGATGGGACACAGGTGTAGATCTCTGAGCAAGGAGATGCTTGTACATCAGCTCTGCTGTGTGTCTGCAGGTGCCTGTGCACTATGGGGGGGGGGGGGGGGGTTTCCCTTACTTCTGCTGCATGGAATGCCTGCTGCCTTGCAACAATAGAACACACATCCATTTCTAGGAAGTGCTTGTCTGTGCAGAGCCATCTGGGAAGTATTGGGTTGGGAGGAATCCAAATTGGTTTTGACGGGCCAATATTTTGGTTATTTTTAGACGGAGTATTGAGTTCTGTACAGGAATATGCCAGGTAGAGTAAAGCACCTCAATACAAAGTACAAGGATTCTGTTTTTTCATGCTGTATTCTATAAGGCCTTTCCTGATAAAGTGATGTGGCTTTTAGGCATGGGGTGGTTGGGAGAAGACAGGGAGACTGTTCTGACTTATTATGGCTTGATTACACATCCCTATAGTTTCCAGCCTGCTCTTGAATGACGTGGTCAGTGACTGAACAGCATTTCTCATTACAAGCATGAAGGTGAGATCAGTGCTGCTGCGCCGAACTTCGCAGGGTCACAAATAAGGAAACCATAAGGCTTATTATTTTGTGTAAAGATGCTGCGGGAGAAAACCACAAAACTAGTGAAACTAGGGAAAATGCAAAGTTACAGTGAGTAATTAGGTCATGTCAGTCACACTGATGTGATGGTCCCCAGAGATTTCACTGTCACTGCTTTTGAGGTTGTAACGCTGCAGTTAATTGTAATGTTCTTCAATGGACATTTCAGTGGAAAGCAAACTACTGCATTTTTTACAGTTTTTATTCTGTTTTCATCTCCTGAAGCACAAGCTTTAGTGATGATTTGCCCATTAAGTATTCAAAACAAATGAAGACCTCCGCAATTTTCCTCCTCCTGATGTTCAATGATAATTGAGACGCAAACAGAACGCATGTTTCCATTTGCAAGGCAATGAAAAGGTGATAATTAGCATGCTAAAGTTGAGGTCGCACCGTGGGTATAACAATTGCATCAACGCAAAGTCCTCCCAACAGCATTCATGTCATTAATATAACAAAACTATTTCAAAGGACTACATGTGTCAGTACGTGTGGTTTGGGCCAGCAGCCCATGGGTCTGGAGGAACTACATAAAGAGAGTATTATTTAATCATGGTAAAAAAGCCAAAATGCGATCTTCATTTTGATGTAACAGATGCTATTCAGCATGTACCTTTGGACACACACACACACACACACTCACACACACACACACAAAGTCATGTAATCATATCTTCTTGGGGACCGCTCATTCATTTCTACAGTAAAAATGCTAGTGCTACTGTAACTACGAAAACCTTAACCCCCACCCTGCCCTAAGGATAACCACAAGTAATCAAACAAAATACAACAGTTTTGTTTTTTGAATTTTTAGTTTTTAGAGTTAATTAACCAAGTGACATGTATGGACCAGTCTGCCACTGTATTTCACTGGAAGGTAATGGGCAAGTTCCTTTGAAAAGGCTGCAGAACTACTGGATTATAGCTCTACTGAGTTTATGCCTTGGTTTTTTTTTCACATGAATATGTAATTCAGAATAAATGCTGTACAAGAGGTTATGTTTTTGTGTTAATGGCTCCACTAATTATACCAAAATCCCAGCAACATACAAACAAGTAAAGTAAAATTAGACAGATTGAAGAGATAGATAGATGGATGGATGCATGGATGGCACACAAAATCTAAGGACAATCTAGCCACAGCAGAAATAATTACACACCGGGAGTAGAGTGGGAACTGAACCCACAACTGCCTGGAGCTGTGAAGATTTGCTGATTTATTCCACAGAATATAGCAATCCAAGCTACTTACAATTTACACGTCATGTTTGCCTAAGATTTATTGAAGAAAAAAAAAAAACACAAAATATCTGAAATTTCATAATAAAAAGTTTTGGCACTTTTCTTAATTAACCAACTTTTCAAAAGTTTTACCTCATAGGTGAAATATTCTCGAAAGGTGTATTGCTCAGGGTCTCAGAGGTTAGAAAAATATGCGCATACACATGTTCAGTTTCCCAGCCACTGTGGTACCTGCTGTCTGTAGCCGAACAATCAGCCTAATTACAATGTAAAAAAGTGTGTTACCTTCCTTTCTCACCCTGAGCTCTCATGTTTACACAGACGTCTCTGATTATTATTCCTTGCACTAAAGACACGCAGTTTTGCCCCTCTGCAGCTGTCTCAAAGCAGCATCTCAAAGCTCATTTCCAGAAGGTACTCTGGGGAAACAGATTAGCATGAGATATGAGATAAAAAAGAAATGTTCAAATAAACTGTCTCCAACCTGAAAAGCAGGAAGCGGAATGGGAATGTGTATTGATTGCACATCAAGTAAGGACCTCCGACTTCATTTGAAGTCTAAGGTTTAGATGACACTAAATAATTCCCATTGACACGTTAGGATAATGAGGTTGATGTTTTTGTTTGCTTCTCCTCTCTTCTGGCAGAAAGTACTTTCTGTATGAGTATGTTGTTGTTTTATTCTTAATATATAACCAAAAACTAGTCAGCAGTAATAGTGCACACTTATTTTTCAACATGCCAGACATAATGCAAAATACATAAGCACTGAAAAACCCTGAAAGTTGTGTAGAGTGCAACTGAAATGAAACCACACAAACAGATTATATTAGAGCTCTTTTTAGTAATCAGATGATGATTTTTTAAAACGAACAGCGTAGACAGTATTTATTTTAGATCAGATATTACCGGTATATTTACAAGTGTGATTGTGTGTAATGGAGGGTAGGCAAAACCACATCTCTGAAGAGCGATACAGGTCCCGTATGTCTGTAGTCTTTGATCTTTCAAGATCCCCATTTCTAATTATGTTCCAATTAAAGAAGCGTGATTGCCAGCTCAGTAACACCTATAAAAATCTATGTGCACTTGCATTATGCATCTGCGCATGTGGCGTATTCAGGGCTGGCTTGCACAGATGAGATAAACTTAGTGCTATGGGTAAAATGTGCCCTAAAAACAGTTATGAAAAATGAGTTTGCAGCAGCAGTGGCGGCGGCGAGCCTAAGGCACAGTCCGTCCCGGTGTTTCAACGATGCCGTGTACCGCGATGTGTGATCATCATTAACACACTGTGGCCAGCAGGGGCAGGAACTGGGCCTGCTGGGATGGCAAATCGCACGGCCGCATGGGAAAGGAGGGTGGAGGGGTGCCAGAGGTCAGGTAAGAGGTCAAGGTTGATGCCATGTGGGTCAGAGAATGGAGGGAGGGCTGACTTTTTTTGTAACACAGATGTTTGTGGTAGTGTTTGTGAACATAATAGTTGGGCTCTATGCTGTCCTTAAATTCATTGGCTTTTCCCGTGGGGGTGTGGTGGCTCTAAACGTGCTGACCTGCTAATCTGGCCGGCCCAACACACTGATAAATACATTACCGCTACAGATCAGTACGGCTCATTTCTTGAATAAACCGAGCCAGTACACCAGAGTGAGAACATATGATAAAAATACTTGGATAAAAAGATCGTAACCTTCATCTAAGTGGACCAATGAACTGCTACGATGCATTCCTGGCTAATGATCACCCTCGCACAAGTTCCGGACCTCTGGCCAGTGGGAGTGGGTTCACTGTGCCATCGTGAGAGAGCCAACGAGGCGAACTGCTAGAACTGGGTGCTGACAACACAAGGTCGGATGGCTGGCCTGCTGAGGGCGAGATGGTTTCCAGATCCTGGGGATACTGCCTCCCTCCCTGATGGAGATGACGCACTAAAGATACCTGAGGCTATCTGATCAACAGAGACAAGTAAAATGCATTTGTATCCCAGAGGGAGCAATCTGCAACATACTTTGTTATTTCATGAACGTTCTGAAGTGTGCGTCTCGTCACTGATCGTCGCGCCCATGGATATGTACACACAAACACATATCTACACACACTCAACAAAAGGCACACAAAGATGCCATTAAAAAATAAAGTATTGAAGTACTGGGTTTAAAAAAACATACTACTCCACATGTCCTTCTATAATAGATAAATCTGACAGCCTCTTCATGTTACAAAAAAAAAATAAATTAGCAACTGCACTGGAAATACAACTTCTGGTACAAAATTCATGCTATCAAGTAGCACAATGGCATACTACTGATTAAACTTCATTTGAAAGCAGACATTTTCAAACATTTTGACATCTAGGGTGCAAAAGCAGTAGTTTACTTGAAATTTTACATAAGGGTGGTAAACTTTTGATAAACTTTGGCAGCCTGCAAAATTCTTGCATCTACCTTTCTGTGAAATGCCAGTGGGATGCCATTCAGCCCTAAGCTTTCTGATGTTCATATAATATCATAACAGGGCATATTTTGCATTTTATTAACAGGTAAGGTTGTTTCGATATTAGTTGAATGCTGTTCCATTTAATAGTGAAAGGTATGGTAAATGTTTATAGTAAATACAGAGGTTCAGTTTTTGTATCTATGCAATAACTCTTTTCAATCGTATATAACATGGAAAACACACATAGACCGATAGGGCAGAGATAGTTCTGAAAAAGTCAGGAATTGCCCAGAAAGAAATAAATAGCCCAGGGACACAGAGCTAACTTTGGATAATAGAGATTGCCATCATACTGTAACCACTGGGGACAAAGATAACACTAGCCCCGTAGGGCAGAGATAACCCTACTACAGAACTAGCGAACAGAGATGATGGATGATGCTATCACATCAGAAGGACAGAGATAGCCATGCTGCAGAACTGGGGGCAGAGATAGTTTAAAATAACCATGGGGAGAGAGATAGCCATACCACAGCTGATGCTACCTATTATAACCCTAAAGGACAGATATTATTATAACATCGAAGGGCAAAGACACCCTATTATAGCCCTGAAGGACAAAGATAGCCCAACTGCAGCATTGAAGCACAGAGATAAACCAGTCACAGCAATGAAGGGTATAAACACCCCACAACAGCACAGAAAGACAGAGATAGCCCTACATTAACCTAAAAGAGCAGAGGTAATGCTAATATAGCACTGAAAAAGGGAGATGGCCCCCTTCCTATGGTGTTAGGGTCGGCATAGACCTGTTTGTAAGTTTAAAATGCATAAAAGCACCACATAAATTTGTGTACGGCATCAAGGCTTTTTGGCTTTGTCACGAACCTCTATTTAAACAAAATATTAATAATAAAAAATCACTAAATTATAAATGCTCTGGTCAAGATTATAACAGCTCTGGTGTTCGAGTCGGCACCGACCCGTTTTTAAGTTTAAAATGCATAAAAGCACAGCATAAATTTTTTACTGCATCAGGAACCTCTATTTAAACAAAATAAATAAATAATTAAAAAAAAATTCACAAGGCAAGGCATGCCCAATGTCTCGTAGTACGGCACACAGACGCAAACAAAGGAGTCAGGAAAATATGCAGTTTTAATTAAAGGGAAAGCAAGTGAACAGGCAGCAAACGCAGACTGACAATACAATGACTGGACTGGGGAAACAAACTTAAACATGGACTTAAATACATTGAACTAATGACAGCAACAGTAAACAGCCAGTAAACACGAGGAATCCACACAAGGTTAGCGAGGGGACATGGCACACGGAAGGAGAGGTCGATTGAGGCAGGACAGAACCCTGCTGAAAGGCACATGCTCTGGCTGCACCTAAGGGGAGTGAAGGGGCAACACAAGGAACTTAGAGCACAGCAGGATGGCAGCTTGGGAAAAAAAGTGAGAACATCAATGGGACACAGGGAACAGCAACTGCACAAAGGACAAACACGACCAGACAACAACTGCACAAATACAGACACAAAGAGGGACACCAAGGACAGGAGCATAGAACCGAACACCAAGGAAGGGGACAATGGAGGAACAACACCAGGAGGTACACCCACAGGAGGCACATAAGGACCAGCTGAAAACGAAGCCACAGAGGGATCGGGAGCAAACACAGGGATCATAAAGGGACCAGAAGGGAACAATGGTGGAGCATGACATAGAGTAAACACAGGGGGAAAGGAAGCAAAGGGCGAGGGCAAACAAGAAGCTGGAGGGACCATCGGTGGGTGTGAGGTGGAAGCCACTGGAGCAGCAGGCGGAAGCTGCTGGAGCAGCAGGTGACCGTGAGGCTGGAGCAGCAGGCGACCGCGAGGCTGGAGCAGGGGCTGAAGGGGATGCTGAAGGTGGTGAGGAAGAAGTTGAAGTCGCTGGCGGAGAAGGTGAGGAGGAAGGTGATGGGGCTGGTGGAGAAAGCAAGAAGGGAGGTGAAGGGGACTGTGGCGGAGGGGAGGAGGGTACCGTAGCTCTGGTAGACAGAGGCGCAGCTACATCTGGCTCAGGCGCAGGCGACCGCCGAGTCACGGGTGTGGGACCCACAGGAGATCGAGAAGAGGAGGCGAGAGTGACCGCCGAGCTGAAGCCTGGGGAACCACAATTGACTATAGAGCTGAAGTCTGTGGGAGCGAAGGTGGGCCAGGGAGTCTACCCCGACGTCAGTGTCCTCTCCCTCTCCGGGAGACCGAGAGATTGGAACATGGCCAAGATCCGCCACAATTAGGCAACGTTCGGAGTGCTCTACCAGAGAGGCATAATGGGGCAGTGAGGGTTATCCCGAAGGGGTCCCATTCCAGCTCCTCCTCCAGCTCAATTAAGGAGGGAGGAGTGGTGGTCAGGCCATCCGGGACCTCCTTGGGGACAGGGACTGGGGTCATGGAAGCCAGGGACATGGGAGGAGGGTTAGGAACAAGGGAGACGGGAACCTGAGGTTCGGGAACTTGGGGTACTGGGGAATCAGGACCTTGGGGGATTGCTGTCGGGGAGTAAGGACTTTGGGGGATTGCTGCTGAGGGGTCTAGAACCTGGGTAACTGGGGCTGGAAGTTCTGGAATTAGGGGAACTGGAGTTGAGGGGACAGGGACCATTGGGGCTGCACCCAAGGGGTCAAGGACCAGGGGAGCTGGGATCCAGGGGCCAGGAAACTGCTGAGGCCGGAGCATCTCCTGCTGAGGAAGCTTGTTCCTTCTTTCTGAAGTGGAGCAGCTTCCTCTGCATCTCCTTTTTACTGAAAATGAGAGCTATACTGTCAAAAGAAAGGACCAGAAAGCCACACCAAAAATAATAAAGCCAATCTTTTCATGGATAATGAAGCTTAACCAAGAGCTAAGAAACAAATTGGATGATAAATTATTGTTTTGAGGGTATTTTATGGCTGATTTAATACGCGGATCGGCACCGGCCTAACATAAGAGATAGGAACAGAAAACTGAAATAGGACAAAGGTTAACCCAGAAGCACAGAGGTAACGCTAAAATGGCAGAGATGGCCCTACCTTAACCCAGAATAGCAGAGGTTATGCCTATATAACACTGAATGACAGAGATAGCCCTACCTTAACCCAGATCTGTAGAGGTAATGCTACTGTAGCACTGAGGGACAGAGGTGGCCCTTCATAGCTGTAGGGCCCTGATATCTTAGTGATGGGGTAAAGGGATAATGGATAATACTAAAATAGCCCTGACAGACAGAAATAACCCCATCATATTCATTGAGGCCAAAGATAATGCTATCATAGTCCTGAAGGACAGGAAATTTCTAGTACTGTGAAGGTTGCGATTTTCACTCTTAGGTTTCTCTAACTGAAAATACCACCTTTGTGTGTGACATGCATTCCACAAAAATGCTATGTTCTATTATTATATTTAGTAATTTGATGGACTGTTTTTTTCCCCATTTTATCTTCAAACGTTACACTGTACTAATGCCTGATGTGGCCCCTGAAGATGGAAGATAGTCAGATGGAAACTTGTTCAGGAGGAACATATAGCTGCTATCCATCTCTTTACTAGCAGGAGAAACCCAGACCCATGTTGGGGCTATGTGAATTAGCAAACCAGGCTTTGAGAACCAGCAGCAGAGTTTCAAAAAGGCTCTGCATGGAAAGCAAAGGAAAAATGCTTTATCAGGTTGTTTTGGGCTGAGGCAGTAAGATATCAGTAGAACACTCAATGGGCCAAGCTGACTTGTTGAAGGTACTCCAGGCTAGATTAAGCTTCCTTATCACATCCACCTGTGATACCCTCCTTAGCTCCGATAACCATCTCAGTCATATGGCCCTGTTAGGAAATGCTCCTTCTGTGATGCCCCAAGCATAAGCCTACAGCATATTTTCTCAGGGTTCAAGACAGCCTGAGCTCAATGGAGGCACAGGTGGCAACAAAATCAGGTCCTAAGCGACCCGGAAGGGGTCCTTGAGATGTGCAGCCGGTCCGGTCAATGCTACAGGTGAAACAGGAGGCCATCTAGGGCCACCTACTGAGGGGGTACCGACTTAGCAAGCTGCCAACAAAGTGAACCTGGACGGTGAAGTTTGCAGCGGGAATGGGGGTAAGGCTTGCCTAGAGCATCACATTAGCTTCAACTAGCACTGATGTGCAGAGTCAAGGCAAACAAAAAGCACCACCTCCTACAAGTATAGCTGACTCACTTTGTGAAGCAAAGAGGGGTTATACAGTAAATGATAATTATGATACATTTTATTTTTCAGCGCCTTTCAAAACACCCAAGGTCACTTGACACAGCAAATTACAAATACATGAATAAAAGACATAATAAAATTTAAATACACAAGATTACCCTAATAAACCTAATACATGGTACCTGGAGGCTGGGACAGTCAGCGTTCTTGAAAGTAGATCTTATTCAGCAGCTACGTTTCCTAATGAAATCAACACTACCTCTGACTTAAGGCCTGCCATTGTGGGATGGTCTACAAGAGCTAAATAAGTTGCAACAATAAAGCTTACCGTTCCATGAGAAGAAGGAAAGGAGGCAGCCCATGAAGAAATGTATGCTGAAATTAAACTGGATACTAACCCAGTGTTGGTGGAATGTCAAGGTTTTTTGGGAACATCAATTGAACATAACTGAGGGACACTAAGTTGCAGAAAACACAGAAGGCGATGGCGATGGAAGAAGGATAACAATTCGGAAGTGGATTAGGGTATCAGACAAATAGGCCCATGTCTTGATGTCTGGTGGCATGATGTTGTAGAGCTTCTTGTGTGAATAACATAAGAGCTGGGGTTTATCAAGTATGTTAACATAGCTGGCTCCAATACTGAGATGCTACTGAATGGCCTGATTATTTGTATCAAGTATTTTAAATTAATGCTGCACCTAAGTACTGCAGGGTGTTAGATCACCAGGAGTAAGGTTGCTCAATCCTCATTTAATGGAAAGAACCTTTTTCTGTGGTGAGGAAGAATGAGCATCAATTAAAAGGAAGGAGCCGACATCCAACTGCAGGGGACACCTTTGGCTGCTTCTCGTCTCCAGAAGACGATGAAGGGGTGAAGCACGGATGTGGAGTAGGTCCTAATGGGTGACCCTGCAGCTGAACTCCGGCACTGGCCGTTCTGCAGGTGTGACTGCCACCTGTGAATCCAGCTAGAGACCACAAGGATGGTACAAGGGTTGCCAACTCTCATGCATCTGGCATGACACTATTACTTTCAGACTCTCACACTCATGCAAGACATTTTATGGCAAATGTATATTATTCCATTATCAATTTAAAAATAGCTGCATCAAAAGTGCTGGGGTAGTTTGGAAACTTTACAGGCAGTTTGCAATGTAATACAAGTCTTACATATGTAAATGTATGTGCATGTGTGTGTGCAGACTTGTCTTGAATTGAAAATCTCACTCAAGACAGCTGACCAAAGTCGGCAACATCGTGGTAAAGACCAACACAAGCTGTTATTTTCATATCACAGCTTGACATATAAACTTCTCTGAACTCAAATCTGTAAATGAAGGGCTCACTAAACCTTCCGGGTGATTTCACAAAGAAAATGGCAAAACTTTGAATGTTTATGCAAACTTTTATCTTGCTTTCCTAGAAAAACGGCACTTTGAAAAATGTCACTTCTTAAGAAAACAAACCAACTAATGTCTCATGTTCCAAACGTTAATTTAGTAGTAGTTCATTTATAAATGGATAGTTGCACACAAACATTGGTACAAATGGTGTCTAGGTTTCTATACCACAACAAGCCTGTCCACGAGTGAGAGCAGCTTCAAGGGGGATAGCAGCAAGGCTGAATTCTCCCCTTCAATGAGACAGTCGTAAGCTTTGCTCTAGAGGTATGTGACATCAGAGGAATGAAATGGGAGGGCAAGTAGGCAAGATGTACAGCAGGGATCCCCAGTTCTAGTCCTGTAGGACCAAAATCCAACATGGTTTGCAGATCTCCCTGCTCAAACACATCTTAATCAGCTAATTACAGTACCAGGTTTAGTAGGTGTGTCTCAGCAAGGAAATTTGCAAATTGCGTTGGATACTGGCCCACTAAGACTGGAATTGAGGAACCCTGATGCACAGTTAGCAAAGATGACAGCGCCCATATAAATGTTGATCCTGTCCATATAAAGACACAAAAATGATTCTGGCGAGACAGATTGGAAGACTATATGTTCCCAATTTGAATTGTTATCACATGCAGCGGGGGCTTTCGGATGAACAGAAAGCCTCTCAGCTGGAGACACGTCTCACCGAAGATGCTTTATTATGCTTGCCACTCATTAACTCAGAGGACAGACGCGATTATGGCAGGGGTGTTGCAGAGGTGTTTTGGGCAGTGTTTGCAATCTGGAATTCTGTGTTTGGAGCTGAGCAATAGGTGCAGGCAGCCTGGTGAGATGCACTGGCGAATGACATTGAAAGTTTGACCTGATGGGCATTAGCTTGTATTCCCCCATTGGTTCAAAGTGCACTAGCAAGGGAGCGGTTTTTCCAAGCTCTCACCCCTGTGGAGTGATGCATACAGACACAGATGGCCTATCCCTGACTCTGCATGATACATTGGAACTTCAGTGCTATACAGATGGAAACTTTTGAGCTGGGAATACAGTTGCTTCTTGGAGCAGGGCAATATGCTTTTAAAGTCTGCAAAAGGGGCAACGCCAAAGAGGGCGCATCAGCTTGAAAATGTAATGCTACTTTATTGATCTCTGTGGGAAAATCCTCTTTTACACCTACCTCATGTTGCTCTCCATGACACACAGACACATATGTAGGTAAGAGCAGGCTTGGCAGTGAAGGGCAGCCACCTTTAGCTGCATCTACGGAGCTGGGGGTTAAGGGCCTTGCTCAAGGACCCACAGATGTGACCATTCTGCTCAGGCCGGGCTTAGAGCAGTGACCTTCCAATCAGAGGCATAGAGGATTAGCCCAGTGAGCCACAAGCTGCACCCCCCAGTCCAGCTTGGCCAGCATAGATGACTGTGCTGTGTTTCTGCAAGAAACTCATCAAGGTCACTCTGGCCAGAGTCTGCTGGAGGTTAGGGCCACCTGGCCACTTAGCATGTGAACGCCTCAAGTGTGCTGGAGTTCAGGGAAATAGCCTGGCGTCCAATGGCACGCGCACACACACACACGCACCAACACACACACACACACCAAACAAGTTTGAATTCATATCTTTGGGTGGATCATTAATTTCTATGGGCAAAATCCTAATCCCAGTAATGCCAACCTTCACTGCCACCCAGCCCTAACCTTAACCACAAGTAACCAAGACACACAGGTAACATCCCACACAAGTAACCACCTGAAGGCCTTAAACACACAACTGGTACTGCAGCTAATCCCAGGACACCCCCCTTCCAAGGGGCTACGTTACGCACAGCCGTTCCCCTTCTATTCAAACCCTCCTCATGATAACAGCAAGCTTTCTGTTCTCACACCAAGCACTTTGCTCTCTGTTCTCTTGGACTCCTGAGATATGTGAAGCTCTTAGGCTGAATGGTGATTTCCTGGAACAGGGAGTTGCCACCTGGTGCTCCTCAGACTGGCCAGGATTCCAACGGGCTGCAACACTGTGGGGAAGGGGCTAGTCTCCCAAAATAAACTATATATTTTCAAGCCACACACCTTTTATGACCTCTGCTGTACTGTCCCTGAAGCTAGAAATAACTAGCAAAACTTAGCAGACATGTTATGGAGCTGTTAACAAACCAGCTATGATGATGTGCAGTCTAGTACATTACATATGCCTGTCCACAGTCATCAAAAGGCTAGCAACCTGTTTTCTGGAGGAAATGGAGCTATGGAACCAGCTATACCAGTGGCTAAGAACGGGGATCTGGGAGTCAGGTACAGCATAAAATATGCACTAGGAATAATAACCTTATAAACCACCTTCTCCAGGCCTGGTGTGAAATGATGCAGGTAGGGATCACAGAGCCATTTGAGGGGCATAGATATCACCTCCTGTCATGGTTCCTAAGACGATGAGCCAGTGGTGGCTTTGTGTGGACTGCAGATGCCTTAGTGAAGCTGCTAGGGAGGACTGATATCCTCTGTTGTGTGCCGTTGGGTCTTTAGATCTAGTGACTGGCTCTTCCTGATTTTCAGTGTAGTAGAAACTTACTAGGACCACTTGTTGCCCAACCCACGAATGCTTTTGCTAGTAAAGTTTTGTAGGTGTCTTTTAGTCTATGTAATGCTATGTAATGCTGATTTACTGAGTGCTAGCAAGTATACTTAAGAGTGAATGTTTAGTCTACCTGGAAGGCATTCTGGTCATTCTAGGTGTGCCGAGGTGGGTTGCAACAGTGGGAGTGAAACTCTTGCCGACAAAAGTGGTACTTTGGGTTACAGGTGGTAAAATTCTTGAGGTAGAAAGTGGGAGGTGAGGGCATTAGCAAAGAAAACAAGGTTCTGAGCAGCCCTCAAAAGCTGCAAATACATGAGAGCTTCCTGGAGTTGTGCATACTATTGATCATTTGTGCACAGTTTCTCTATAATTGCTGGTCCACTGCTCAGCCTGTACGTGTTACTTGTGTGGCCTGCTGTTTACTCTGTTCACACTGACTTCTCTTTTTCAAGGAGCCAGAGAGGCACATCGCATTCTTCATTGAGGAGCTCCAGTCCTATAATTGCACGGTGGTATACAGTGCCCGGATAATAAACACCAATGGACCCTTTCTCAGTGGCAGCCATGTTTGGCAGAGGAAGGGGCTGCGTTCCTGTATGTTTCATCCAGCAGATTGGAGGCAGCAGCAGGAAAAGCTCAAGGAGCTGCAGTCTGTGGGGCAGTGTAGGGAGGCCTTGTTAGGACATGGAAATGATCTTCCAGGCCATGAAAGGACTATGGGCAAAGTTTGTCATTCATGCGCAATGAGCATGGAGGAATCCAACATAGAGTAGGAGAGATGGTGGTTCTGAGAACTGTACAGGAGGCGGGGATGCTTTGGGTGGTGCAGAAGATGTGCTGGTAGCAGTGTAATAGTTACGTTCCCTGTAATGGCTTGCCTGACTACTCATAGGAATTTGGTGTTGAGTGTCTGTTGGTGTAATGGACCCCTTTTCCCACAATGACAGCGGCAATCATTTTGTTCTGACCTCTAAGTACTATTTTACAAAATGACTGAAGGTGTATCTGAGTTTGACCAGGAAGCTGAGGTCATGGTAAGTGCCTCAGAAGAAGGCGTTTTCAGTCAGCTTGAAACCACTCAGTCTATACATGGTTACCAGGGAGAAATTTTGAGCTACATGTTTTCGCCACCATGTGTGACAAAACAGAAACTAGATGTGACGCATGATTGGATTTAGGGCATCCGCCACTTACGGAGGACACCTTAAACAGCAAGGGAGAACCTGAGGATGTCAATAAATCTGCACTTTGAATTACTTGGAAGAGCTCATTGAGGAGTTAATTCCCAGAGTCTTCAAGAGGTTTGAATTTTTAAAGATTTAAATAACCTGCAAAACCTTTGATTATAACGCCATGGACACAAGATTGAAATCAATGGATTTTATTGTCAAAAATAAAGCAAAGCAAATGAGTTCTGGTGAACTGATGAATACTATGAATGGGAAATAATCAAAGGGAAGAAAAACATAAATACTAAATAATTAATAAAAAAATGAACAGAGTAGATAATATAAATAAAATGAACAATCTATCCAGCAGATATATGATAATATAATGATGAGTGAAGCAGAGCAGCCACATAACCAAGTTATCAAGCTGAGGATTAGCAGAGAAATGGATATTGAGAGTGTTGGAAATTGCAGGGTGACCTGTGACTCGGGAATGAAGTTTAGTTAGTTGCCTCTGTTGCTCAAAAAGCAACTTCAGTAAGGTTTGGTTCGATATAATTACATCCTCCATGTGGGGGGGGGCATCGACCATGAGAGACATCCACCACTGTCTGTCTGACGCAACTTCCCTCTGAGTGTGGAAGAAGCCCATTCTATGGATCCCTAGACTAAGAGTGCTGGAATAATTGACTCTAGGCTTGAACACATAAGGATCCTCTTGACTAGAACACGTAGCAGGAGGCAGATTGGCTCTTGAGACTAGTAAACGTGACGTGAGGAGGTGTGCAGCACTGCAGAGGTCATCAGTTCTATAACGTGCCACTAGAGGCAGGTTCAATCCATAAAACAGAGAAGACCGAAGAATTTGGATAATTTGGATGGGTGGCGCCTGACAATGACACTGTGTTGAGCTTTTGGGCCACAGAAGGGCTACCTCTCCTAAGGGGCGTCTGGAGTCTCCTAATTGTCCTTACCCTGATTAGCCCTGGGTTACCTCTCATAGGTGTCTAGATGATCATTTGCTTACTACTGGCCCACTAGCTGTCCAGTGCATACAAGACAGTCACAGTCCACATGAGCCAGGTAATACGCAGGGAATGATCAAGTTATTGTGCTGGTATTACCCAGTACCACGACAGCAGTGCTCCCACAGAGTGACAGTCTTGTTCAATTACACACTCATGGAGCAGCTGGCTATGAGCAGTGTGACTATGACAACCATTCTCCACTAGGGCACACAGAGTACTGGTCGGCAGAGCAGGACTCCACCTCAAATACCCTGGGCCGTGAGCTGCATACTCCTGTAGAGATAGCTTTTGGCAGACCTCCAAGCTTTTGGCAGACCAGCCTGCTTCGTCCCCCCTTTGCTTGGAATATACTAAAAACTCCGAAGCAGCTCCCATCTTTTCCAGACAGCAGCTGCTAAATGCAAGGGTGAGGCAGAAAAGGAAGTATGACATACAGAGGCACTTTAAACGTATGTTCCTGTCTGGGTGCCCTGTCTGCGGAGGACAAAGGGAAGGTGTCCTGAACCAGACACCCCATGGATAGGAACTTGTAGAATGCTGGAGAAGTTATTGAAAGTATTGTGTTGAATCCAGATGCTTCTGTAGAGATGAACTATAGCATCACAGAGATACTGGCCGACTAACCTCATTGACATGTAAGGGAGGTCTGTCCCCAATGTCAATGTCTCCCCGATCTTCTCCCGCTGACAGTGCATGTCTGTTAACCCTGCCTTCATGCCACCTCCACCCTGTGCTGCTGAACAGGCTCCAGCCTCAGGGGAAGCGGTCTAGATACTTTAGGGCAAGGGCAGGCAACCCTGATCTTGGAGTGCTGGTATCCAATAGATTTTCTATCCTACCAGGTCTCTTATGAACCACGGATGATCTCAGAGAGATAGTAACTCTTCAGGTAGGATAGAAAACCCACTGGACACCAACACTTTAGGATCAGAGTTGTCTTACCCTGGAATAGGGACAAGGAACTCTGAAAGGATGGGACTGGGGGGTTGCCGTAGTGTATTGATCACCAGGGATAATCAGGTGAGCTGTGAATCATTCAGTGGGGTGGGTTGTTTTGGGGGCTAGCATTGTATGACTGGGGGCGATTGAAAATTGTGTGACTACTGTTGGTTAGTTAGGTAAGCAAATCTGGAATTCTATGTTTACAATACACAATATATACAATATACATTTCATTGTGATCTTTGACTGAGGAAAAAAAAGCACTAAGAAATCTTTCTCGCTTGTCTTACTCAACTAAATATAATGGACTGTGTCCTCTTTTGGGAATGAAACATTCTGCTATAATAACTGAATATTTTCATGCAGTGCTATACAATGATGCCCATATTAACCTAAATAGGGAGTGATAAGACTGCTTAGCTAAACTACTGGCAGATGGTGAGGTGCTTAAGCTACCAGGATGAAGAACAGAAGCTTAAATCTCTTTGTTGAAATTCCCTTGCATTGTGCCTGGATGTGAGGCTCCCTCAGCTTATGTGACTGGCCCTATAGCATCCTCAGCTAGCCAACCTCAATTCTTTATTTTAATGTTATGTTAATACTATGATCCAACCTCTTTTTAGAAATGCAGCTCTGCAAAATCAAAGAGAAATAAATTGCTGCCAAATGAGGTAACAAACAAGAAACCGTAAATCTAAGAGGTGCTTCTAATTATACGCTGATTCACATTAATAAGGTTCATCGCAGGTAATACTGTGCTCATTAATATTTGGGTACTTTTGTGTCATTGCACATACAATATTAGAAATGAAATAGTACTCAGCTATAGTGGAGGAAGCCAAACATAACTGCATTTACATAAATATCTTTTTTACTGCCTGGAAAAAAATCAAAAATAATCATTTACTAGCTGTGCTGGGAAGGCCTGTTTTCAGGTTATGCTGGAAAATAACATGAGGTTATCCTGCCGAGAAAGTAATTGCTTGCCACACGGGTCATCCTTTGATTTAGCTCTGCTTGCTAATCTAATCTTGGCGTTCTCAAATGTTTCAAACTTTGTAGAACTAAGAAAGTCTCCATGGTTACACTATTTGAAAATGAATACAAAGGTTGCCGGGTTAAATTCGATTAAAAGCCCTAAATGGGTTTTGATTAGCAGAGCACTGAAAGGATCACAATACGGCCTTCGACTGGAAGCTGGGCCATATCTCCTGTTAGCCGTACAGGGAACAGAAGGCCCTTCCTTCTGTATTTGTGCAAACGCACAACAATGCAGTCATCAGGAATGAGTGGAGGCTCAGGTGTTCAATCTGACGACACGGTCGAGCTTTAATAAAGCAAATTATTTTCTACATCCCATTTAGATGGCTGGAGAGACATGCTGGTCTTTTTTGATGGAGATCGAAGTCAGACTCCAGCTTCTTGTCATCAGTTGTTAGAGTGCACCGAGCTCACGTTCATGTCCTTAAAAATGTAAAAGTCAACCTGCATTGTCTGCTGTATAAATGATTCACTCCTAGCCTAAATGCTTCCTTGCATGAGATGGAAATCTGCTCACTGTGATGAAAGGCTCGGCTTGTGGGCCTACTTTCCACCAATTGTTTCCGGTTCTAGGTTTCGGAAGGCAAAGTCATCGTCCAGCTTGCAGCCATCGACAGCATGGCAGGCTGGAAGGTTTAACGGGACCATATGGACAGTAAATGAGACAGAAATCTGCTGACGAATGGGTGAGAGGAGAAATAAATATTATTCCAAAACAGCGGACCGATGATCACAGCGTTTTGGTGCTGCAAACTGTGATTCTTTTTTAACGTTTTCTGTGTTGAATACAGGGGCTGCCTGAGGCGCCACTAGACTGGGGCACTGGGGGCTGAAGCCCCGAATGAATCCTAAAGAGGCCTGAGTGATTTGTTTGGCTTGGATGTTTTAACAGCCGCCCTTCAGTTTGAGAACTGCAGCTAAAAGCCCCAGGTGTCTTAAGATCCTAGCAGCGCTCCTGGGGGGTACAAGGGACTCAGTGGGTAGCGCTGTAGACTTTTGCTCCAGGATTCTGGGTTCAGTTTGGTGTGTGTGGAGTTTGCATACTCCCCTATGTTTACACAGGATTCCCCTCTCCGGTACTGTGGTCTGTTCCTTCCGACCTGTAGTTTAAATGGTCAGGTATTTCAAATGAAGTCCACAAGGTGTGGACCTTGCGATAAACGATGAGACTGGCTCTAGGCTTCCTGCGACTTACCACTGGGCAAGAGATAATGGAAAATGGGTTTAAGGTGTTTACTGGATGAGACAACCAAACGTCATCCCCCACAAACACATACATATATATCAGATATTATGTGTAATATTTTTCATTCTCTCGCTTCCGTTATGACCAGAAAGTTCTCTGGTGACTCACAGGTTCAGATATACCCCAGGTGCACACCGTCCTTTGGAAAGTGGGCTGGTCTTCTCAGGGCTGGTCTTCTAAAGGCTGGTCTTCTCAGGGCTGGTCTTCCTTACCTGACCCCAGCTTCATACCAAAGCTGGCCAAGCTGCCAGTTGATCTCGGCTTGTTTCCTGCTTGATCTGAGTTGATTTGTTGCTATTATTACCTGCAGATGCAAATGATACCATGCCCTCACTCACTCATTCACTCTCAGTCACAGAGAGAGAGAGACACACACACACAAACACACCACACATACACACATGCATAAACACGCACACACACACCATCACATGCAGAGAACCTGCTAAATTAAAACTCAGATCACACAAGCGCATAATCAAATATATCTGGATCCTTTTTTTTTTAACAAATAGTTCTTTCATTTTTCAACTCAGGATTATGTATCAGTTAGAACAGAAGTGAATGCAGGCGATGGGGAGCAGAGGATGTGACTGAGCAGAGAATGTGACTGAGCAGAGAATGTGACAGCAAAGAATGTGACTGAGCAGAGGATGTGACTGAGCAGAGAATGTGACTGAGCAGAGGATGTGAC
>JAODKE010000015.1:21173568-21187848 GCA_026779605.1 Mormyrus hasselquistii
GAGATCTGCTTTATTAATAATAACACTGTTAGGGGGGCCCAACCTCATATTTTGTCATAGGGCCCAAAATTGCTAGCGGCGCCCCTGTTCACCACGCCCATCCGCATAGAAATGTGCGGTAACGACTTTAATTTTTCCCACCATGCCTTAGTTGATGGCGCCAGCTCGTAAGATGATGGTGCTGAACGTTCTGTTCGGAAATGGCGAGAAATCGCTTGCAAAATGACAGGCACCAGGAACTATGACGACCATAATCGATTACAATTATCGGTCACTGCTACGCGTTGCTCATTTGCATAGTTTCATGTAATGTGTTTAGTGATTTTAATCTGACAAACAGAAAACTGAAGTAAGCAGCAATAATAATAGAATGAAGGGGAAACATTAATACAACAGTCTTCACGTGCAAATGGAAAAGTATGTTGTCTAGCCAACAAAAAGCTACCATACTCACAAATAAACAAAAATCTATACGTATACCTGTGTGTATTCATACCATTTTACAAAAATACTCTGTAGACTGATGTCAGAACTTACTGATCTCAGTGATGTAATGGCATAACCAACTAAAGCATGCTGGGAAAAATTAAAGGCGACTTTATACGATACTACTGATCCCCCTCTCACCCCAAAATACATTCATAACTTCCCGATGTCACAGTGGATGTTGTAGATGATGTTGCTCCCGGCTGTGTAGCAATAAGATGTAACACAGCGCGAACACCTGCCAGAACTGCACGTTCTATGGCCTCTAAGTCAGCAGAATTCACCATGCTGTCCTCCCTCAGCCCTAACCGCCAATCACTTAGCGCGCTTTCAACGTTACCGCCCATTCCTATGCAGACGAGTGTGGCGAATTTGAATATGATCTCAACATTTAGTCTAAATTTAACATTTATATTTACATTTACATTTAACTTTTACATTTAACATTTAGATATGTTAACATTTAAGATTTATATTTAACATTTATATTTACATTTAACTTTTACATTTAACATTTAGATATGTTAACTTTTAGATATGTTAACATTTAAGATTTATATTTAACATTTATATTTACATTTACATTTAACTTTTACATTTAACATTTAGATATGATACATTTAAGATTTATATTTAACATTTATATTTACATTTAACTTGTAACATTTATATCTAGCATTTACATTTAATATTTAGACACACCATCTATATTTACATATGATAAACAATTTTGAAAATAATCCACACAGCAAAAAGATCTGATGATCCACAACACCATTGACTTCTAGCTAAATGTCATAAAATTGCACTAAACTTTGAAAAAGTGGGAAGTAGAAAAATGTTTAGTACTTTTACAAACGGCGCTCCATAGAGTCATGTACCTTTTATGGTTATACAATGCCCTCCTTTTAATAGACTGTTAGTGCCAGTAATATTATTAGTGTTATTAGAACTACTAGTGCTATAATATATTATACTGTAGAACAGGCACAATAAATAATAACATAATGATAATAGTCATCATATCCATCTTTTCCCCTCTTCTCCCTGGGAGACTCACAGTAGCATCTCATGAACAGGGCTGAACAGACTTCTCTTTGCACGGCCACGGATTTCCAGACATTCCCAAGCTAGCAGGGAGAGAAACAGTAATCCCTCCAGCATGTCCTGGGTCTGCCTAGAGGCCTCCATCCAGTGGGACATGCCAGGAATAGCCTCCCAGGGAACTGACCATGTGAGATGCCTCATCCTTGTGAGATGCATATACCACATTATTGGACTCATCTCAAAGGAGTCAAGGGAGCAGTGACATTATTTTGAGGTCTCTCTGGGTCATTACCAGCAGCTCATAGCCATAGGTGAGGACAGGCAAATAGACTGTCGGATAAACCGCAAGTTCTGGCTGATAACTTAGAGGGTTTGTTTTTTAGGGATTGGGCTAGGAACCTTTGCTCTTAGAATTAGCTAAAAGGAATTATTTTATTTATAAGACATTTTGGAAAATACTAGGCTTCGAAAATCTTGGGAACAGTTTGGGGAAGGCCCTTTTCTGTTCCAGGATGACTGTGCCCCAGTGCAAAAAGCAAGGTCCATTGAGGCACTGTTGGATGAGTTTTGGTGTAGAATACTTTCATTGGCCAACACGGAGCCTTAAACTTAATCCCATGAAACACATTTAGGATGAACAAGAATGGAGATTACGAGCCAGGTCTTCACGTCCAACATCATTGCCTGACCTCACAAATACTTTTCTGGATGAATGGGCAAAAAATCTCACAGACACACTCGAAAATCTTGTGGAATGACCCCCATGGTCTCCCAATCCTTCTACTGACTTCATAGGAAGAGTCACCACAGACATGAATGTTGTTGCCAAGGCAAGTGAACCTCTCTACGTGGTCGACATTCTCTCCATACACACCCACTACTGATGGTCGTGCCCAAGAGGTCATTAATGGTCTGGATCTTGGTTTTTATCCAGGACACTTGCCCAGAAACATAGACTTCTCTCTTAGTCTCTCGAGAGCCCCAATCAGTGACTTCATTGACACTGTAAAGATGACAGCATTGTCAGGAAAGTCAACATCAGTGATTCTTTCTTCACCAACAGATGCCCAGTAGTTGAATTCTTGGACATAAAACCAGATTGTTCTGGTCTGGTCACTGGTAGGTTGCTGCAATCCAGGCTTCACCCTTCCCATTCCAGATATGGACAACAAGTCCTGTTTTCCAGTATGTTAGGATGACTCCAGTCTCATGAATGGAAGAAATAAATTACTTGCATTGCCATGACGACAGCCTTATCACCAACATGGAGAAGACTGCTGCCTTCCCTACCCCCAGCTGGTTCACTACGTGTACAATCTCACTGATAGTTCACAGCTAATTGGAGGATCAGCATCAAGAACTGTGAACCTTGAAATGTTGAATGTTCTAGCCAGAGGATCAGCTTTAAACAGAGTAGCCAGCCCAGCGGGTGACGAATGCAGTGTCATCTGTACGGACTGTTCCATCACCCACCCTGACTTAAGAACATAAGAACTATACAAACGAGAGGAGGCCATTTGGCCAATCAAGCTCGCTTGGGGAGAACTTAACTAATAGCTAAGAGATGTTAAAATCTTATCTAGCTCTGATTTAAAGGAACCCAAGGATTCAGCTTGCACTACGTTTTCAGGAAGACTATTCCATACTCTCACTACACGCTGTGTAAAGAAGTGCTTCCTCAAATCCAGTTTGAAATGTTCTCCAAGGAATAGATTTTGATGTTTCGATTCCTCTATAAGCAGAATGTGGGCCACTAGACCATAGATGGTGTGTCACTTGCTCACTGGTTCCTCTAACAAACGCCTCCTTACCTGCCCCCAGGGCCCTCACAGCCATCCTTCTCAGTTCCCGGTACAGACCGTAATTGCCATCAAGCCATGGACTTGCAACTTAATAATTTTCAGGGAGCCCTGCAAGATAAAATACCTCCTTTCAGAAACACTGGCAACATTAACACAAGCCTCAGCAACCTTCAGGGTCTCCCACATCACATTAGAATCGGCAGTCACACCCAGGTCTGCAATTTCCTCATACAAACTGCATGCAAACTCATTTGAAACAGCATGATCTTGAAGTCTGGCCAGGTCCAGTTTCATTGCCCTAGTAGGTGGTAGCCTACTGAACCTAAGCTGAGTATTTAGAGTAGCAACAACATGTCTGAGGTCAGATTTCAGAAACCGGGAACTTCTGTAGACACTGCAGTTCTAGCGGATCCTCCAGTGTCTGCCCACAATAATGTGATCAATCTCTTTGGCTGCACCACCAGTACTAGAGTACGAAGTCCAGTGTTTTGGCTCAAGGCGTTGGAACCAAGATCCAGCGACCTGCAACCTCTGACCTTTTGCAAAGTCAAGGAACATGGAGCCACTTTCACCATGGTTGCCAGATGCATGGGTACTAACACAGTCCTCTAAGCCAGCTTGCTCGGTGCAAGTGGTCAAATTGAAGTCACCAATGACCAGAGGAGTATCACCTCATGGGCCCCCATCAGCCTCCAATTAAAATTGTGAATAAAATTTCTCCCTCATTGAGACATGACTAACTGTGGTTGGAGCAAACACTGAGACAATAGACAGGACATCCAGAGAGAGCCTTAGCCTGAGACTCATAATACGCTTTTTGAGAGGAGTGATACTAAACAGCATGGGGAGGAACCACTCTACCACAGCAACACCTTCTTTATGTGTATGGCAGCCATAAGAGCGACCAGACTAATAATTGCTGTACCCACTTACAGCGGTCTGGCTACTCCCCAGTCTGTGTACCTCACTGGACCCAAGTGCTGTTGTGCAGCAGGCGATGCCTCAGCAGCATAGCAGTTCTGAAGCCCTATAGGCCTGATTGGCTCTCTTGCAGTGTTGACTCTCCTAGGGATGATGCTCCCGAGGGCTTTCCCCCTGCCCCTCCACTATCCCTGTGGCCTTCTTTTGGGGCGGCTGCAGCAGAGGTACTCCTGTGGAGTCAAAGCTGTGTGAAGGTTTTTTTACGGTGGAGTGCCAATCCCGCCACCAACCCCCAAATCTTTTCCCTGCAAGTTGGAGGTCTGCTGGCAGGGCTGCATGCAATTTAACGTCATAACCAGGATGCAGACTGTACTTTATTATTGTTGTATTTAATGTTGGTGATATGTTACTGTGTGTAATTTGTCAATTAAACTTTATCATATGTATGTAGAAGAAAATATATATGCCATTCACTGCATTGACTTCCTGCATTATTAATATTAATTATTATTATTATAAATCTCAGGGAACTTTGCTGGAACGCTGCTTTTGCTGTGGATGGTCTGGTCGCGTGTTTTCACTTCATGCATGAGCATGAAACGCGTTCTTTTCTGCTACTTTTCAAATACACTATTATAACAGCAATGGAAGGTGCATGCACACCTGGCTCTTGAAAGGAATGGGAGATGACATTCTGATTGGTTTATAGCATGTTGTGCCCCAAACATACCCATGACTAATTACAAGACTCAGTACAACCCCATTGAACCATGCACCTGACACTGACATTATTTTCCCCCATTATACTACTTAAAGAGGGTTGGCCACACCCTAAAATAACTTGCACCGTGCATTTCAGACCGTTCCCTTTAGATCATTAAAACAGGGCAATTAGTGCCTGTAAAACGGCAGAAATCAAACAGATCCCACTGCCAATCTCAGAGTCCCTTTTGGCAACACTCATGAAAAAGGTTCCAAGATTCTTGAACTCCTGAAGACAGACCTGAAAGCAGCAATCTAATCTTTTACGAGAAAATAGCACAGTCTTGGATTTATAAGGGCTGACTGCGTATTTGGCCTCACTTAGCATGTGGGAGAAATTTTTAGCCAAACATTCCCAATAAAACCTGAGTGCTCTTCCTAGTTGATTTGGCCTCCTCTCCCATACTTCAAAACTAAAGTGCTGATTGGCTGATAGGACTGTCCATTTCTTCACCTGAGCAACAAAAACATCCACCTATTTGAACGTGGTCATTGTTATGGATAACTTATGACTTACATAGAACTTCAGCAACAAGTAATAATTCTGCATGGATTTAGAACTATAGGCTATCTTATTCCCACCATGAGCATTATAGTCTTCCAGTAGGGGCATGCAGTTTGTAGGTTGTGCCGTTCCCAGCACCTTAGCCATTTTCCCTAACACACACAAACACACACATGCACACACACACACACATACACAATCAGAGCAAAAATGTGGACCGTCCTTTGGTCCCCAAGGATCGAGTTGGGAAACACTGAGCTAGCTGATTCCTTTCTGATTCCTTTCTATCTCCTGCAGCAGAGAGGGTATGCTCTGCATTCTCAAAGCCAGTGTTCAAGTCTGATCCATCTGCTTCATTCCTGCTCATGTCTGCCGCCCAAACGACACTATACCTGATCCCCACCTTTCACCTTGCAGGTGGGGAGTCCACAAGGTGGCTCTACAGTATGTAGCTGTTTTTGAGTGTGATGCAAATGCATGTGTGAGGGTCATCCAGGGCACACATCAGAGTCGCAAAGCTCTTTGAAATATTCCGTATTATCACAGGCTGGCCGATAAGGGTGCCGCTCTGTTCTGCAGTTTGCGACATTGCTGCCCACACTGAATTCAGTGTATAGAGCACAGATAAAGAAGTTTATCTGGGCTGGGTCCTCTCAGGCAAAAATAAGGGATGTGTAACTTGATGGCTACATATACATCCCGATCTTTTTCCCTTCAAAAAGTTCCCCAGCATCGACCAGCTGGGCACACACTGGAAAGTCGGAAATCTGCCATCTTGTACGCGATTGTGACCATGGAAGTCTTTGACATACCGACTCTGACTATATATTACACGAGTGAGCAGGCATAAGTGTGAAACATCATAACATGATGCTCCCGAGAGATCTAGAAGTGTGGAACAGTTCAAAGTGACTTTAAGGAGAGTGGAACTAATCCAGCAGGTTTGGCCGATCTCTCTCTCCCATGATAACACCAGCACATCAGCTTCTGGAAACACAAGGTATCTTATCAGGATGTTCTTGGAGTTTCAAGCCCAAAGCCCTCTGTGGTTTGCTCTCCGCAGAATCAAGGAGCACATCCTGACAGAGTGAGGTTCACCTGTGTGCATCTGCAAATTATAAGAAGACAAGTACTAATTAACTGTTGATTAAGTCTGGCGTGTTATTTAAGATGTGTGGAGAGGGGCTACACTGGATCGGCCTGTGTCTGTCAGAGGCGGGCAGTGTGAAATTGGATTGCGTGTCATTGTTAGCCTTTGACCCTTGGCTCTTCACCACCCTATGAGAATACAGGATATTGGGAGCTGTTGCTGCTGGTTGAGGCCCCTGTCCCTGAATTGACAGATCGTACATGCTGAACTCGTCCTCCGAAGCTTCCCAGGAGTCCGTGGGGTTTTTTTTTGCTTCCTGCCATTAATGGCTGGTGGTTTTGATGTGCATTACAAAACGGGATATGACAGTGTTTCAACACTTTAACAAAAGATATGCTAGCGCATGTTAGCACTAAAAGTGAGGGATAAAGAAAAGGATGTTTAATATTTTCTATACTGTGCTTAGCAAGCAAGTACGTGCCTGATTCCTGCTTCTGTTTTCTCTGCTACCTGAAAACCTGCTTTAAATGCTCCATGAATCATTTTCGTTTTTGTTTTTCCAGACACACATTATAGTACTATAGACTCTTGAAATATCTCGCCGAGCAAATCGCTAGTGGTATCCAAGCTGGTGGTGCGTTCTGAGACTGTTAACACTGTCCCCAGTGCTTCCTGCACTGCTGGGCAGGAATTCCTTCCGGGATTTCACAAGGTAATCTTAAAACAAAAAATATATAGAGAACAGGAAGTTTTCCCCACACTACATGCAGGAGTAGTGAGTATAAGGCAAAAGTGATGCGCTAAGGCAAGAGGCTGTTAGTAATTCATGAGCTGCTTTGGAAAGCAATAAGACATTCATGAGAACTTTTTGTGACAAAATAACATATGCACGGAAGTGCTTAGGGGTGTATTTTTAAAATGGGATCTCAGTGCAGGCATTCAGGGAGAAGGTGAATGAAGATTAAGCAACAGGACAGCTTTGACAATGGTAGGCCTCTCTTCAGCAAACCATTTAGAGCGTCGCAATCTGCTGACCCTGTAACCTCCAGGTCGGCTCATTCTTCAGAGGGTTCCGCTGAGCCCTGAGAGGTGCGGAGTAAGTGGATCCCCAACCCCTAAGGCCATAAAAGCTGTACTTCATTTCCTCCTAACTGTCTTACCAGTGGATGATGACTCATTGGCCAAGAGCGGCAGGTGGCATATTATGGTTAAGGAACTGGTCATGTGACCTGTTGAGGTCTCAGCAGGGCTGCTGAGAAAGGAACTGACCCATACTAAATGTGAAATGTAGAATGAGTCACTCCTGTATTAATGCACCTGAATTTAGGGTATGATAAACGATAAAATAGCCAGATTCATATATTGTTACTTTTATACCAAATACAGTGCAACCGTTTATCCAATGCAGAGGTGTTTTGGCTACCCGTTCTGTTACAGCAGATGTTTTGGCAGTGTGGAGGAATCCCAGAGGAGCACAGTGAGACCTTCCATCGATCCATCTTCCCACCACTTATCCTGGTCATGGTTGCAGGGGAACCTGGAGCTTATCCAATGCAGCAAAGACACAAGGCTGGGGCACAGCCTGGATGGGACACAGTGCAGAAAGAGCGCTGACCCTGGGGGTGTGAGCCAATAGAGCCGTCCGGGCCATGATGAGAGCAACAAGAGGGAGATGTCATGCTGAATGTCCCCACTGTTCTTATTCACCTCACCTGTGCCTTACTGTCCATTAAACCAGACCCTGCTGCATTGTGTCCAAGCCCCACGACCTTTTACCCACCAGCCCAGACCTGAGGGTCCACAGCCGTGGGAGCACTTCCTGATCGTACCCACTGGACCAGATCCCACCATCCTGACCCCTGGGGTCTCCCTGGTGGTTGATTACATGCCCCCCCCCCCCGCCCCAGGCTCTCTTCCTCCAATAGTGCCGCCCCGCCAGCGGTGGTCCATGCCGCACACATGGCGCCTCCCTCCCACCCCAAGTCCCAACTGTCCCCTCCTGCTTTCTCACATGGACTCTGCAACCATTTCCCTTCATTCGTCATTGTCATCCTTTCATTGTCAGTCTCACCAGAGTTACACAAATCAATCAATACACCAAGACCCAATATAAAAAAGGGAAACTTTCTGACTGTGTGGGAAGGAGCACAACACACACACACACACACACACACACACACACACACACACGCACACACACACACACACACGCACACACACACACACACACGCACACACACACACACACACGCACACAATCCACGTATCCATATCTTTGAGTCGTCTGTATCGAAACCATCACATCTAGCACATCCAACTGGGGATGGAAATGGTATCTAAATGACTTTATGCATTAATCACCTTATGCTTATGCTTACACACGCAACGGTTAAGTCAGCTGTTTTTTTGTATTCTTAAAAAAGCTTCCATTAGACTGCGTATCAAAACATCAGGATATAATCTTGCGAGAGGGATTTAATCATAACACGTTGAGACGCAGGGATTTAATTGGAGTCTCAGAAAGGAAATTCATTTTTGGGAGATGCTTAAAAACCCGCCACTGGTGGGAAAGAGCATGATGACACATGGCAGAGCCCCCCCATGCCCCCCCCGCCCTACCTGGCTCATTATCCGCACAGAACGCATCAGCGCGGGGCCCGCGATAGCCTATCTGCGCCCACTTCCTGTAAGACGTGTCGTGTGATGAGACATTCCACCTGATTCCCATCCCGGCTCCATCGCAACGGGCCCATTATAACCGAGCCTTGTCAAGCAGAAAATCGAGCATCTGTGTAATTGTGTGCTGAATCCACTAAACTCCAGCAAAGCTGGAGGAGGCTGTTCCAGCACGATCTCAGCGGAAACGACTCTGTTTTCTGCTTAAATATATACGGCCCAACTCTACCAAATGGAGCAAGTCAATAATGTTATTTGGCTATCTAATGTGTTTAACCCAAGGCTGACTTTAAAAAGAACAAATGCATCTTCTGCCAGTGACCCAGTCAACTGCTCCGCCACAGGAAAGCTCGTAATTGTTATTATTTGTAAAACTTCCCTAGTTTGTTTCTAACACCATTCACACATAAACTGAGAGACAGTGGATCCGATGAGATGGCACTGGTGTTTTGTGACACTAGGGGGGTGGCACTGCCCACCTGCTTAATCCCACCCACCTGAGATATCTGAGGGACTCTCTCCTGGGGTGTGGTTTGCTCACGTTTGTGCTTATTTGATATGCCTGTTCCCTGTACGAATGAGGCCGGGTAGAGATACAGAAGTGTTTTATCTATACCTCTCTATTTCTGGGGCTGCATCTCACATGTATGCAGAAGCCAGTGTATCCATTGTATGTACAAACTGTACATTAGCCTGCAGCAGCATGTTACATCGATAAGGCGCGGTCACAGAGACCTTGAGGTCTATCTTTCTAAGTCAAAACACAAGCTACACTACAATTCCCATCTTTACTGAGCTTCCTCAGGAACCAGTGGGAATTTTGCAAGGCCCTGGCTTGTTCCTCAGCTTGTCCTTGAACTTCCCAGCTGGCAGCTTGTCTCTGTGCCATTGTCACAGTTAGGTTCCTGTGGATCCTCACTGGAACCCAGTATGCAGTGGATTTTGCTGTCTGGGTGCTTCTCTGTGTTTCCTCTGTTATGTGTCTTTTCAATCCCAAGGATAAACATGGAAAAATGTAGCTAATCCAGGCTTTGTAGTCAAGGAAGTGATTTGAATAGTTAAGCCCTGGAATAGAAGGACCACATCCGAGTTTCCCACAACCAAAAAGTCCGGCTGAAATCTCGCTGCATTCTAACTTCCCAGTGAAGGTTTTACTCAGCCTTAAATTGAAATAGCCTTGCTAGCTATTTCCAGTTAGCGTTTTTGGACCTACTCCAAACTTTGGGAAATTAAATTTCTGCACATTTTGTTGATTTGTGAGTTTGCTACATGTGTAAGCAAAAAAATGCAGAGTCTGCATGCGAGTGTGAATTCTGAATCCCTTGGACATGCTGCTACAGCGACTCGGAAGCCGTCGGCAAACAGCCGGCGGCAGCAGGAGCTCACAGCCTGGCCAGGCTGCGTCCTGCTTTACGCAGCATGCTGAGGGAGGCACGGGGGATGAGGAGAGACTGAGACAGGAGCAAGGGAGGCCACGAGGACTGAGGAGTAAAGAAACGTAGAACAAAGGGGAGCAGGAGGAAATTTAAGAGAGAGCAGGAGAAAGGCGGGGAGGGGAGTGTGTGCTCTTGGTTAAACAATAAGTGGCACGCAGGCGGGGGGGCTGCTGCAGTCTGCGGGGACCAGGCAGCGTATGTAGGGCAGGATTCTGCTTCCTAAGCATTTTGCTCACCTGCCTGAACAAACAGAAACACGGAGAGCCCCTGACCCTCTACCAACAACCCCCCCGCTGGCCTACTTACTCTCCTTCATGCCCCCGTCCTCACGCTCGTCGGGCGGAAGGCGAGACAGAAGCTCCGTTCACCTGGATCTAATCTATCACGATACGACAAACGCAGGCTGGGATGACAGCTTGAGAAGGGCGAGGTGGGGGGGGAGACTGCGCTTATCCGTATTGATCTGCTCCACCTGCGCCTCGTCCTGGCTGTTTACGATGTATTAGCAAGTCCTGTTTTGATTTGCCCTCGCCAATTCACGGCGTGAGCCGTCAGTCTCGGCGTGGAAAAACCCCAGCGTGCCGCCCTATGGGACTTCTTGCCCTTTGCTGAAATGGCAGCATTTGTGTGTATTTTCAGTTCTAGTCCTTGCGTTCTGTGACATGTTTCAGGGGGCTTGACGCACCACTGTGGGGTGAAGTCAGGTGATGAGCATGTTCTGTCAGTCACCTGGGCTCCCTGGCCAGCTTCCCCTCTTCCCCCTTGGCCAGACAGCGAGGCCCAGCTGACGGCCTGCTGCAGCGCCTTCTGACTTTGTTTGTCTCCTTTACCTGCCATTGATGCCAGCATGTCTCTTTTGTCGTTCTGCTCCTAACAATGCTTTTGTTAAACTCCTTTGCGCCCCCGCCCCACCTATCTCTCTCTTTTAAAAAAAGTCCCAGTGTGAAAGAAGGTGAGAAAGTCATCAATTCGTGAAAAAGGAGAGATAGAAAAGAAGAGGAAGAAAGAAAAAAAGAAAAATTATGATGACCCCCCTCCTCGCATCTTCACCCCTCTCATCTCTACGTCACATGACCTTATGTGGTTTCCTTATCTGCTGTTTCAGTACCTTCCTGAAAAGACAAAAGTCCCGTTCATAGTTCTCCTCACATACAGCCATTAATGGCATTATGTTACATGTAAGAAAATGACCCAGAAACAGGCTGTAGCCTCAACCTTCCCAGGCTGGTGGAACTTCAATCTCAAACTTCCCAGGCTGTGGAATTATAGCCTCACACTTCCCAGGCTATGGAATTACAGCCTCACACTTCCCAGGCTGTGGTATTACAGCTTCACACTTCCCAGGCTGTGACACTACAGCCTCACACTTCCCAGGCTGTGGCTCGACAGCCTCACACTTCCCAGGCTGTGGCTCTACAGCCACACACTTCCCAGGCTGTGGCTTTTATTCCTTTCCCCACCTCTGTGTGTGTGCAGGTCGTGTGTTCTCACCGTGTTTGCGTGTCCATTCCCGAGGTGCTCTGGTTCCTTCCCACACTCCCAGTACCTGTGGTACGTTGTACTGAAGGCCAGGCAAGCAAGGATCGGTTAGTGTTTAGTCTAGTTATATAGTTTCAGTGTGTAGGACACAACATGGTAGAACAGAAAGTTGTGGCTGCACTGATCCGATGTCCAACAGACATACATGCAGCAGCCTGGCCTACTCCTAAAGGCCTGATCTGAGCTGAGTCAGTCTGACTGAAGCTGTGTATCTGTTCTCCAGTTGCCTGGAGGCACAGTCACAAACACTTGTTTAATATTCCTGACGCGGGCTGTGTCGTGCTCGACGAGGCTGATATTTGAAGTATAAAGCTAGCACTTTATCTGCAGTGCATCTCACAGCTGGATGTGTATGCTAATCATTTAAGCCCTACCTTGCATAACGCATTATGTTTCAGGGTGACACCAGCGATGTGTGCGATCACACCAATCACTCATTGGACCTAAATGTGGTCGGAATGTTTAGTGTCAGGGTTTGTCGCACTTAGTAGATAACAGCCAGTGCATGTTGTGATTTATCTCAAAGCCAAAGCAAGAACCATTTACCATTCACTAAGTGATGGAAAGCTCAACCCCTTCATTTGGATGTAGCTTTTCTGTGGTGTGGCTCTGATACAAAGTGCTCTGACACTTAAACTCAACATTAAGGCGGTATGAAGTGCTAATGTTAGTCACTGGTGTCCTATCGGCTTCGCAATGACATTGAGAAAGTAAAATGTATTTGTCCATCATACCGTGTCTTTCTTTTTCTTTTCCCTGAATTTCGCTGTTTGATGTGGAATCACACTCACAGACATCAATTTTACTCATATGAGCTCTATCAGCAGAATTGAGCGGCGACGCGCTGAAATGTGCCGGTTCCCTTAAAGATAATGAGCTTCCTCTTCTCACTCAGTCCTCAAACAAGAGCAGATACCCTCACCTGTTCATCAGGCACCCCTCACAAATACGGGGAGAGTTCACTTCACGAATGTTTCCACTGAAAGTAGGGATGCGCATCTCCATCTACTGCTAGATAAATGGCATTAGGAAGGAGCCTACGGCTGCGACAGAGGAAGTGAAATTTGAAAACACACAAAATGAAACTGATAGTCAGCAATTTTATTAGCAGCAGTGGGATAGGAGGAGACTTTGATATTGCAATTCCCAGAGATAGGAACTTCAGTTCAGCTCAAGAGGGGATATCTCAAAATTAGGGGCAGCTCAGCACTACAGATCTATCCCTGTAAGCCTTTTATATATTTCCGAGCTAATTTGGTAACATCATTTACATTTTATTCATTAGAAATGTGTATCCCTCTAAGGATATCATTATGAAATCTGTCCAGGAGCATCTTATGACAGCATTTTCCTTCTTTATTTTTATTCTTTGTAAATCATATTTTATAAACTGCTTCTCGGTGATACAACTTGAATATCTAAGTACATAATTAATAATAGCTTTAATGACAGTTCGTGATTTGATGTTACTCACTTTATATCAGAGATGGTATATAAATATATAGTATATACAAAATGTCTGTCATGTCTTGTAAATCTTATTTTTATCACACAAAACACATATTTAGACGAGCAGAAACAAGCTCTCAATTCAGAGTGCTATTAAATAAACAAACCCAATTTGGCAATGGGGCTTGGTCAGCATGAGGGACGAGGTCAACATGCGAGGCTATCGCACATCACCGTAAACCTTGCTTCTCTAGCCTAACCTATGCTTTCAAGTTTCTGGTGATTGCAACAAACACTATTTATTGGGCTTCTTGAAAATAAAATAAGCACTTAGACTGGGGATTGGGGTGTAGTGCAGTGTGGGGAATGGGATGGACTGTAGCGTAGGGATTGGCGTGGGGAATGGGGTGGACTGTAGCGTGGGGATTGGGGTGGGGAATGGGGTGGACTGTAGCGTGGGGATTGAGGTGGGGAATGGGGTGGACTGTGGCGTGGGGATTGAGGGGGGGAGTGGGGTGGAGTGTGGCGAGGGGCATGGGGGAGGGAATGGGGTGGACTGTAGTGGGG
>JAODKE010000015.1:21198381-21222340 GCA_026779605.1 Mormyrus hasselquistii
CCTCCCTCCCTTTCTGCCTCTCTCCTTCCCTCCCTCCCTCCCTGTCTGCTTCACTCCTTCCGTTCCTCCCTCCCTTTCTGCCTCACTCCTTCCCTCCCTCCCTTTCTGCTTCACTCCTTCCCTCCCTCCCTTTCTGCCTCACTCCTTCCCTCCCTCCATTTCTGCTTCACTCCCTCCCTCCTTTTCTGCCTCCCTTTCTGCCTCACTCCTTCCCTCCCTCCCTTTCTGCCTCACTCCTTCCCTCCCTCCCTTTCTGCTTCACTCCTTCCGTTCCTCCCTCCCTTTCTGCCTCACTCCTTCTGTTCCTCCCTCCCTCCCTGCCTCACTCCTTCCTTCCCTCACTCCCTCCCTTTCTGCCTCTCTCCTTCCCTCCCTTCCTCCAAGGCTGCAGACCAATTCCACATATGATTCATTGAGTTTTGCTCTTGGATCCTAACATTCTGCTCGCTTAGACCCCTGTTTGTCTCGCCCAGCCCGTCAGTCACATCGCTTTTGGGATTCAGCTGGGTATTATGGGATGCGGAGTCAAAGGTTTTTCATTAACTCTGCTCGCATTTCAGTAGGCCTACGCTCTTCAGTTAGAGATTTGAGGACTTTTACTCTGCTTTTCATGTTTACTCTTTTGCAATCAAAATTGTCCGACTCCAGAGCAGGCAAACACCTCCAGTATTAAATGCAGCTCTGACAAGCTTTCACAGCTTTGGTAATATTTGAGTTCCCAGTGTCAATCGGTCTTCAGAAGCTTCCATTTTCATCGCATTAATTTGTTTGTCTTTCTGTCTGTCCACGTATCTCCGATTTATTTATCTATTTATGTGTTTCTTCATTTGTTTTAATGTTCTATACCCAAATACAGCACCTTCTGTTAGGGTCTAGTTGCCGTATCCCATAATTTTTTTGTGTAATATATATCATACGGTGACTCTGAAACCATACATTAAGTATCTTTCTGACAGCTGAAACAATCACAGCTAAGTGCATACCTCACAGCGTCAGGAAGCAGGGGCTTCTGTGATATTGGACCTGCACCACTTTAGTTATAAGTGCCGTTACAGGAGGGAAAAGTAGAATTCCTGTTTTCTTATTTTTATTTATCTTTTCTTCTTGCTTTAATGTTGCTTCTGCCCAAACACAATAGCACTGCGATTAACCACCAGCCCGGAAGTTGCTGTTGGCCAGGCGTGAACCTACACGGGCCTGGTTTGTTTGTACAGCTATTGGTCCTCTGGGGAAAGAGCTCAGCTTGGAAAAACCAGAGCTAATCGAGACTCATGAGATGCACTTTGAGCAAATGTGATTGGATGGATTACAGTAGCAATAGAGAGGATGTGAAAGCACTGGAGCCCACTTTTATCTCATGCTTCCCATCAGCCCATTCAACATTTTCCATTCTAGGATGTTCATTTGTTTTGAATTGCACATCCCGTTCTCTCCCCCGTGCGTCATAGACCTAAAAGCTGACTGAGCACAAACTCACAGAGGAGTCTGCTGTCTTTCGATCGTATAGACCCATGTATCATGTGTAAACATTTAAATAAATATAAACTGCCAGTCCTGAAACAAGAGTGATGTCTGTAATCCCCGAGCAGGATGCATTCCCAAAAAAAGCTACAAAACAGCAAAGAGGCTGATGGCGATGAGCCCCGGTTTGCGTCGTCCGCAGGTGGATATTTTACGGGAGCGAGGGCCCGGGTCTGGTGGGGGGGCTATCAGTCTTGCAGCAGTAAACGGTGCTGTGGCGGCTCCAGTGTGCAGACATGTGCTCTCCATATGTTCGAGGTGGCGTTATGCAGTCCATTATCCCCTGTAAACCTGTCACGTTCACTGTGTATTTACACTGATTGCTTTATGACCTCATCATTTAAAAATCCACGATCCCCGAATGGGACGCTGCCATTCTGAACAAACGTGGGGCCTTAATATCAAAGCATAAAGGCCACAGCATCAATTATCAAATTACTAATAACTATATTCAGTTAACTTCATATGGGTTCCTGAATTCGGAAAGAAAAATTAATTGTATATATAGTACCGCTGGCTTTTGGAATGAGTAAGCTCAGAGGAGACCTTCTAGGAGTTTAAAAAAAGGCAGGAGATTAATAGGAGGCACGGAGTGACAGCCACAGGGATTGCCAAATCCGATCCCACAAAGGCAGAGGGCAATTAGCCATTTAGTCAAAGATTTGAAGCATGAGGATGTAATTGCAGGGAAAAAGCGCGGGCCGGCCGTGTCGAGGGTAACGGCTCCCGTGCTGTCAACACATTTTTCTGCAGCCATTTGGTGCATTTTTAACAACTTCGATGCTGGACAGAGCACAAGAAAGAGAGCAGACAGTTAATAGTGAAGACGTAGTGAAAACTGGTCATGCTGCTTGCTAGCGGGGATAACGACAGGCTATACCCCAGCACCTCTGCTATACCCCAGCACGTTCACCGGGGGTCTGCACTGCTCATATCAAATGCTCCGATGTAAAATTCATGAAACATAATAAAACTGAAAGATTCATGAAACTGAGATCATGGGTTTTTCTGCAGGGTTACACTGCCAGCCTTTATGACAATGCTGCCCATCTTCCCACAGCAAATTCTCAGTCCATTAAACAGCTTTGCATTTAAAGTGGCCCTCCTTTGCTAAACATGCCGGGTGATACTCATGCTCTGAAATGTGTTTCTTATGTGACCCTTAAGCAGAATGCAGGTGATTCTGCACCTCCTGCACCTTCATTTCAGATATGTTCTGATTCTGTATGTCTGTTGAGTGTTGGGTGCATGCTGTGATGTACATTGCAAGAAGCCATTTGGTTTTCTTAACTTGAAAGTCAGATTTTGTATTTTTTCAGGGTGAACCAAGTTTTATGATTCATAGTTTGAGACCTTTTAGTCTTTATTGCGGGATTTAGTATGTGTGTATACAATTCAATAATACGGTTGCTTACTGGGTAACCTCACACCTCTGGTGGCAGGGGTTCACATTCACTCTGTGCTCTGCTCTCCTAATTGGCATCTCAGCATTGCTTAAAGTGTATTATTTTGTGTGTCTGTCCAGCATTGCTTCCAGTTTGATCCCCACCCTTGTATCCGATGATATATATATATACATATATGTGTGTGTGTGTGTGTATATATATATATATATATTAGCACTACACATATAAATGGACATGTTAATAGCACATTCCTACAGAAAATTTTCATTTTCTGAGTGGGCAGCACTCTAGGATTTAAATCCAGCCTCTGCTCAATGGGGACAGTTTGCAGGTTCTCCCTGTGTCACGCAGGATACCTCTGGGTACTCCTGATTCCTCCTGCAGTCTAAGAACATGTAGGTAGGCTAAACAGCATTACTAAATTACCTGTACTGAGTGTAAGCACATCTCTGCCCTGTGATGGACAGCTATCCTGTTGGCGGTGAACCACTGCCTTGTGGCCAGTTTTGCTTGAAACAGGCCCCAGGCCCTTTCATGACCCTGTCAGGGATAAACGGTTACAAGTTGCTGGATGGATGGTAATTGTATCAATCCCACATGAATTAATTACCTATTATACTTCAGTCTTGTTCTTCAGTAGTTCAGCTTTATTACGCTCGGCCTGCTGGTCCATTGCTTCTGCGTTTTCGATGTCAATGGATTAGATCACGTATCCATGCGAGTCTGCAATATTCGCATTGCTCACGTGAATAACGGGCCGCTGCAGACTTCGCCATGCGGGATGCCACAGTCCTCCTGACTCCCTCTTCCTTCTATTTACGGGCACTTTGTTTCTGTTCTGTCGCCTTTCGGCCTGGCGGGCCGCTTCCAAAACAAATCAGCACTTGGCTCGGGTTAGTTGCCGGGGCAGCATCTGTCAGCTCATCACATTTGCATATTTAACTAACACCTGGAAGCCGATGGTGCTCCTTGATCCCGCTGATGGGGTCCCAGCGAATTATCAGCCGAGCACCTTTCACTTGTCTCTCTGATCTCCTCTTGCCTGTCCCCTTTCCCTTCGGCTTTGCGCTGTCAGCCTGGCAGCTCAAGGACATGACAGGTCATGCACATCCAGGGATCCCTTTGTGGATGCACCCTTGTAATCTCCCGGCTCAGACTGGAGCTCCACTTCCAGTTCCCCCCACCTCCCTTTGTCCTTCCCTCCCCGAAGCATGTCTCAGCCACCGAAACCCCGGATTAAACGTCAAGGATCATTAATACGTTTCCTAGCGGGATTACCGCTATGATAAATGCATTGTACAGGATACAGTCAAGTAATTGAATCAAGTGGCGATAACTGTGGCAATTCAGCATGCTCTCTTTGAAGAGTACACTGGGCTATTATCTGTGGTGTCTTCTATTGACATTTATAGAAAAAAAATGCGAGGGGCAGTAATCTGTGGCCTCCTGCGCACTCGCATGCACACATGCATGCACATTTTATTCTTCTGAGAGACCAAAAGGCTTGTTGTCGCCTTAAATTATCTTTGGACTTCTGCTTCTGCTATGCAACGTAGTTACCAAGGATTGTTTTTTGTCAGAGATGAAGATTAAAATTGTGATTGAATGGGTGTGCCTGCCCATGTGTGTGCCCCTCTATGTGTATGTGTGTGTGTGTGTGTGTATGTGCGTGTGGGTGTGAGCTGAAAGGAGCCGGATAGCGTTCAGTAAGAAAGACCTCCAGAAGACAATCATGTTCCTGTTTGACACTACTGCTTACAATAGTAAAATGTGCAAGAAAATTTAAATATGACATTAACAGGACTGCATTATCAACTGTACATTTCTATGGGTCAAGGCCGAAGTCGGCCGACTCCACACGTATCTGCGGCTGTATTTACGGCCCGTGTGTGTGTCCGTAGAGAGTGTGTGTGTGGGTATGGTCTGTGCTGAGTGGCCTTTGCCTAGATACATGTGGATCAGTCACCTCCCATATCGGTGATTGCACCAGCCTCATTAGGACATGTTGTGTGCTATTAATGACTTTGTTTGATATGGAAAGCGGTGAGTTGACCATGTGCTGGATTGTCATGATGAATGTTTAATGCAAGGGAGGCCCAAATGAGCCATCAGTTCCTATTAAGCTGTAATTACAAGGGTAAGAATGTATTTAAATTAATTCATTTTTACTCTAATTGTAGATCTGTTTTTCATTGGTTTGACTGTTTATTTCTGGATTTCCTAATATAATAGTACAATAATTCTATAACATGGATGCACTGGCTTGCCTGATGTTTGTACTCTCATGCAGTTATAATCTCTTTTGCGTAATCTTTGTTTCAGGGTATTTTTAATTTGAATATCTTGACCTCTTTGTTAAGAATATGACCCTTAAACAATTCCTCTGACTTCTTTAGTAATAAATAGCAAAGAGACAATTGATGTCTAATTAGAACAGGAAATCATGGATAGCAAATGTATTACTTCGCATGCTTACCCAAGTAGGTATGTACACTAAGATGTGTGTGTTCTGCTGGCCATTAGAGGGCACTGTGGAACATGTTGCCCTCTCCTGGGAGGCCATTAAAATCTGGAGTCCAGTTATTGTATTTACTGAAATAGTAACCTTTTATGATATGAACATATGGACATAGATTTTGATTTACAATAGCTACTTTTTGAACTATTTTTACGGAGAACTGAAACATAACAGCCTAACTATGTGGATTTTTTAACACACATTTTCATTTCAAACACACACACACGCATGATCACACAGCCTTTACCACCAGCCATAACCTTAAGCATAAGCAAGCCAACTTCTGACATTTTTACTTTTATGATTATATTCACAGATTTTTGAGGACCTGAAAAATGGTCCCCCACAACGGCAAAAAACAGGATTTTATTAATATAAACCTAATCCCCCCCCACACACACACACACACAACATATGTCCTTGTACTTAAATACGGCAGCCTCTACCATGCATGGCATTAATAAAGCACTTCTAAACAACTGCCTGTATGATTACATGCAGCATTGGAGTTGAACATTGGCCCTGCCTTTATTGCAGCTCCACTCAAAGCTGCAGGAATTATACACAGCTAAATAATTTATAGTAAAAGTGTCCTGTCCATAGATCCAGGAAGCCCAAATCCCATTTTAGGACAATACAAGACATAAGAGGAGTGACAGTGGAAACCTAGCCTGGCTGCAACACTATTAATTTATTAGCATTTAAATTATATTTGCAATGTGAGATTATTTTGGCAGAGTTTACGGAGACACATAGAGAGAATGTGGCCTGCAGAATGAAAGAGCGAGGTTTATAAACATCAACTCTGCCCTACAGCATCACCGTCCCCCACACCCACATCCGCCGTCCATCCACCTCCCTGTCAATAAACACATAACTCTTGAAAGATGAAAAAAGTCAGGCTATTGAGTAACTGGCTGTGCCATAAGCAGTACGCTTCCTCATTAGTCAGAGATAACATTAGAGTAAGGCAGAGTGTTTGACTCACATGTTGAATGTCAAGCCCCGTGGCAATCAATGAAACAGGAGAGGAGCCTGTTCATTACGTCGCCGCCACCTTTAGGCTACCAGGGAGTCTGCGCTGAGTCATTTTTCTGGCATTAGATGCCGGGATTAATCGCAGCCAGCAATTTTCAACCTGAGAAGACACTCATTATCGGTGATCACGACAATGGTAGGGTGCAATTTGGGAGACAGAGATGCGTGGCTTCTTACTGAAATCAGTGCATCAATGTAACTTTGATCATTTTAATCCCTCACAGTCATGCTAATCCTGCCTCCTGCCATGCTAACCTTGCTATCAGTCACTCTAACCCATCCTCCTATCATGGTAACTTCACTATCATTCACGCTTACCCCGCCTCCTGCCATGCTACCTCATTATCAGTCACGCTAACCCCGCCTCCTGCCATGCTACCTTCTTATCAGTAACGCTAACCCCACCTCCTGCCATGTTAACCTTGCTATCAGTCATGCTGACCCCGCCTCCTGCCATGTTACCTCGCTATCAGTAACGCTAACCCCGCCTCCTGCCATGCTACCTCACTATACGTCACGTTAACCCCACCTCCTGCCATGCTACCTCATTATCAGTCACGCTAATCCCACCTCCTGCCATGTTAACCTTGCTATCAGTCACGCTAACCCCGCCTCCTGCCATGCTACCTCCCTATCAGTAACGCTAACACCGCCTCCTGCCATGCTACCTTGCTATCAGTCACGCTGACCCCGCCTCCTGCCATGTTAACCTTGCTATCAGTCACGCTAACCCCGCCTCCTGCCATGCTACCTTGCTATCAGTCACGCTGACCCCACCTCCTGCCATGCTACCTCGCTATCAGTAACGCTAACACCGCCTCCTGCCATGCTATCTCACTATAAGTCACGTTGACCCCACCTCCTGCCATGCTACCTCATTATCAGTCACACTAATCCCACCTCCTGCCATGTTAACCTTGCTATCAGTCACGCTAACCCCGCCTCCTGCCATGCTACCTCATTATCAGTAACGCTAACCCCGCCTCCTGCCATGCTACCTTGCTATCAGTCACGCTAACCCCGCCTCCTGCCATGCTACCTCACTATCAGTCACATTGACCCCACCTCCTTCCATGCTACCTCCCTATCAGTCACGCTGACCCCACCTCCTGCCACGCTACCTCATTATCAGCCACACTAACCCCGCCTCCTGCCATGCTAACCTTGCTATCTGTCACGCTGACCCCGCCTCCTGCCATGTTACCTCAGTATCAGTCACACTAACCCAGCCTCCTGCCATGCTACCTTGCTGTCAGTCACGCTAAGCCCAGCTCCTGCCATGCTACCTCACAATCAGTAACGCTAACCCCGCCTCCTGCCATGCTGCCTTCCTATCAGTAACGCTAACCCCGCCTCCTGCCATGCTACCTCATTATCAGTCACGCTAACCCCGCCTCCTGCCATGCTAACCTTGCTATCTGTCACGCTAACCCCGCCTCCTGCCATGATACCTCATTATCAGTCATGCTAACCCCAACTCCTGCTATACTACCTTGCTATCAGTTACACTGACCCCGCCTCCTGCCATGCTAATCTCGCTATCAGTCACATTTACCCCATTTTCAGCCCTTTTAACCCCACCATCTATCCTATTAATCCTGTACACGTCCATGCTAACTCCATTATCAGCCATCCTAAAACCATCTCCTATCATGCTAACTCCACCTTTCATCACGCTAACCCTGCCTTCCACCATCCGCCCTACTAACCCCTCTCCTGTCATACTGTTGTCACCCCACCGGTCATGTGAACCCCGTAATGGCTCATGCTGTTAGGATGCTGTTCCTGAATAATGATTCAGGGGCTCCAAGAGATCACCAATACTGCAGTTAGCGCTGGTGTCAGCACATGTCACTAAAATCATATGTGACCTACCACAGTACCTAAGTACTTTTTATTCTGATAAAGGGATGAAGAGTCTTATAATGATAAATGATGTATGTAATGGACCTTGGGCTGAATGCCATGGGCAGCACACCATTTGATATGTAAAACAGGCCAAGCTGTAGTTGCTGGTCGCTACACACCATTGGTGATTGAGGCCAACCTGACAGCGTGAGGCTCCAGTGATGAAGTCCTCAAGCAAAGGGACTTATCATCATGTGACAGCATCCCGCATTGGAAGGATGCCCCTCCCACCACCCCTGTGCCAATATCGTGGCCACGGTTTGTCAGTGAATCAACAAAGTTGATGTTGTTATATGTCATGTTGATCTTCTGCTTTGTTATATCAAGTGGAGACCAACAGCTCTTTTTTAACGCTCCAGTCCAGATCGTAGCAACGATGGGAAGTGAGCACTAAACTTCTTTCCCATTGACTTATTTGAAACCAAGAAAATACGGTAAAGATGGTGCTGTATGTATATTTATATTTTTTTTATTTGATTTGCAATTCCTAAATTTATGTCCGAGTCGCCTATCAGTACAAGTCACTTGGAACGAAAAGTATCAATGAAATTTTTCCGAAGTTTGAAACATTCTTAAAGAATTACGTTTTGATTCCTTGTTGACAGCTTATTAGAATGAAAATTCTTTTCAGTTGCTGTCCCCAAGTTAAATTAGGTACATGCAGATCAAGAGGACATGAGGTCACTGATCCGGGGGTTTGGCCGGACTGTAGGGGCATCAGAGGAGCTCGCGGCATACAATGTAATGAAATATCAAAAAAATATCAAAGAAAAGGCTCGTTTGGGACTGTGAAACCAATGACATAATATGTCGAAGTGAGAAAGACCAGGGATTTGATTTGGGATGAAATAAAACTAATGAAAGCAGTGCAGCAAACAGAACAAGGAAAAGGCAATTTGTTGAGAATCAGGGCGGGGGCGAGGGGGGGGGGGCATTTTCTCATCAGGTTCTGGTACCAGTGTAGGAAACAGGCTAGCAGTAATACTGGGGGAGAGAGAAAACAAAAAGCTGCTATATCACAGGCAAACTGGGAACCGGCGAACTGAAAAGGTTTTTCTGATACAAATGTCATTGAAAGACAATAGTCTTCAGATACGTATAAGAGAGCGAGTGGGCGGGGCATCTGCGTGTTAGCAAAGCACCCAGGTGTCCTATGAATGCTCATACGCCTGCTTAGATCTGGGATACCCCAGAGGAAAGTCTGCGCGTTTCTACATCACTACAGGGAGACACGGGAGCGATGATATGAAAAGCGATGGAGATACGGCCGCCCCTCACCACGGAGCTCTGATGGTTATCCATTTCGTGCGGAGCAGTGGCAGGATTCATGAAGAACAGGCTGTAGCAGACTTCGCCGGCTTCTTTACCTCCTGCGGCTGGGCGGGCAGGCCGGGGAGTGATTTGGCAGGCTGGCACAGTCATGCGAGATCTGAGTAAAGTTTATAGGAGTTACTTTCCCGTGTCTATAGGTCTGCTGTGTTAATCGGCTGTGTGATATGAGCCGTGACCCTCAGGCCTGCAGTGCCCCCCCCGCAGCATTCAGGACAGCCCTGCCCCATGACCCCCTTCCTGCCAGAATTGTGTTGGGAACATTAGGCATCCATGATAGGGGGACAAGCGTATTATACGGAGAGCTTTTTTTAACGTGTTTTTGCTTTTTTAATGTGTTTTTATGACTCTGATATGGAATCTCAGACTGCAATGGTGGCCGGCACTGCTATAGCTATCTGCAGGTGTCCAGCAGATTCTGTCGCTCGTCACACGACGTCTCCTAAGTGCGGGGGAGGACAGTTCAAGCTCAGGTTCACCTTCCTCTCCTAGTTGGTCGTCTGACCCACACTAGTGTCATGTTCATTTATCCATTAGCTGAAGTAAACAAAAGATAAACAAAAAAAAGATAAGGAGCATTTTTAAAATCAAATGTTTAACATTTGATGAGCATCTTTCTCGGTCTGTTGGATGTTTTGTTTTGTTTTATTTATTTATTTAGATCAAACAGTTATTTCATGGGACCTTGTCAGCAATCATGTGTGTCCTGACCTGTTCTGTTCCAGACGACTGACTTTAACCTTCCCTTTTGCAGTCTCGTTATGAGAGTTTTCCGCTAAGTCTGCCCTCTGGTGTTGGAGTAATGATCGCCTTCGTTAGGGTGAGGGTGCTTGTCCCTGTAAGGCTCACACATCATTATTTTCCAGCGCATTCCACACTTACTCCAACACAGTGTAAAGTAATTCATGACGCCATCTCCCGATTTACATATCGTGACATATTGCTAAGTTTTAATTCACACGTCTCGTTTTTTAGCATAAAACCAGTGTAGCGTTGTCTGTTCCTACGATTTTCAGCTTTTAACATTTAAAAATAAAGCATAATTTAAAAAGCTACAGTCTACAGGATTTTTGAAACGACGTTTCCCAATCCGGTCCCTCAGGGACGCTCCTTGTTTTCGCTCCCTCTGAGATCCTTGCCACAAGGACCACATTTTCGCTCCCTCTGTGGGTCAACACTGGAAGGCGTAAGGCATTATGGGAAGTATCCGGCAGAGACGCAACCAAATGGCCCTTCCACCTCAGCCTGGAGTTATGAATCCAGTCGCAATGTGCTGTGAATGAGCAGCCGCATAAAACAAAATGAAAGCTTCTAGGCGTAAATAAAGCAGTTCCTGCAGTTGATGCTGAAATTGTTTGCCTCCTTTTTCATTGTAAGCTTGTCTGCCTTTCCTGAGATTACTCCCAGCTGCGTGTGGTATACAGATCACATCTAATAATGAGAGTTTAACTTGGAGATCGGCATCGCAGAGAAAGACCACTCGTCGCAGCTGCCGTTAACATCGAGGCGGAGAAAAATGAAAACATCATGTTTTCTTCAGCAATAGATATCGTCGCTGGCACCTTGTAGCAAAGGGGACAGATTGAGGCCATCTCTGAAAAGCTCCTTAAGATGGCACCGGCTTTTTTCTTATCTTTTTTATTTTATTTTCTTCTGACAGAAAGATTGGTTATGCCCTTTAAACATCTGCAAAATACAGTAACTCACATACAGACTAATCCCTGAAAAAGTCCAATGACACAGAATTGTCACGGAATTCAAACACATAGCCAAGACACCAACACCCGCATGATATCAGCTGTCCTTTGTCTATGATTATTATTTATTAATGGTCCAGTCTGCTTAATTTTATGCAGTAACCTTTCAGCACGTAATGAAATCCATTTGTTACTTAATTCGGACTCTTAATTACTATATGCATCTTTTCCATCACTGATGAAAGTGAATGGGATTATTTCAGAAAACCTCACAAAGGCCCCATGTACCACACTTGTTTCACGATTTTGGTTTTTCTCACAAAAAATGAAACCGACCATCACATACACGTGTATTATAGCACCATCGCCAGACTGTACTCACTACTAGCACTTGCTGGAGTGCCGTGTACTGTATGCCTGTCAATGGCCATTTGGGGCTGCTGGGCAGAGCCCCTCTGACGGATACGCAACACCAGGGAACTGAGTTCTTCAAGGCAGGTGGGGGGAGGAGCGCTCCTATCACTGCAGTCTCCAGCTTGATTGGAGACATTTGTCCTCTAATGTCCCCCAAATCAACCAAACCTTAGGTCTGACCAGAGTCCTGCTTCCCCCAGAGTCCTGCTTTCCTTAGAGTCCTGCTTCTCTCAGCGTCATGCTCCCGCCAGATTTCTGCTTCCCCCAGAGTCACGGCTCTGAGAATAAACTCTTGCCACAACGTTATTAACCATCTACACTTGTTCCTGTAAGTAATGTTCAGCTGACCTTGTTTTCACATTGCACCCTATCTATCACACATCAAGCAATGTGTTATGAATTTGTCGCTGTAAAATCACTATTGTTTATTTCCTTATAAAATGCTTTAATTCAAATCAATTTGCTGAACTTCAGATAAATGGCCTTGATGGACTGAAACAGCAGCTTGCGGGATCCTTAAGATTTGAATTTAAGTTTGCGTCCTTGATGACAGCACTGCAAACTGGCCCTGTCTGTTACAGTGTCTCTGTCTGGCTCACACTGAACAGAGCAATTCTGGCAGTTAACGCAGGGAAGGGTCCCTTACACGTCCGCCCAGGGTCAGTGTGCTTCCCTCTGCCTGCCCTGTGCTCGATGCCACCCCTGTGCGTTTTTCTCATATCCCATGTAACATAGTCCACTTTGCCGTCTGCTCACCGGAGTCTGTTCCAAGTCACCCTTGGATAAAGACATCTGCCAAATTAATAGGCAGTGGGACAAATAATCAGGCATTGTGGCTTAATCTGGCGAGCCATTCCAAGGCACAGAGGGCAGAGCCACGCTGCGGCACGGCGCACGGCGAGGACACCGGCACGGCTGTCATCGAGGCTTCCCAGCTTCCCCGACCTCCTGCCGGGAAATGGACCTGATGTGGAAGCAGTGAGATGAACGTGGAGAATGAGGCTCTCGCCTTCATCCGAACGGCTGAATAAGCAGGTTATAAGCCCAGCCTGCAGGTACCCGAGCGTCACAGGAGCCGGGGCTCCCATCGGTGCGTTTTGTGTGAAAGCTACGCGTGTGACTAACAACGGCTGCCTGCTTCATCCTCCCCTTTTAAAAATGTTTACATCGACGTGAGGAAAATCAGCGGCGGCAGGTAGAGGAGAGTCGATAGCGACGGTCCGTTCCACTTAGCTGGCCTCGGGATCCCTCTGAATTCGCGTGAAGGTCAAATAGGCAAACTCCAGATGGACAAAGTTTGTTGGGGGTGGGGAGGTGGCACTTTTGGAGTTGGATGCGGCTTAACAATGGCCAGACCGTGCCCTAGGACTGCAAACATGGCTGAGGATCGCTCATGCTGTTCGGTGATGTCATCACGGGCTTCTGTTTACTCCTGCTGAATTTCGAGTGTAAACTGTCCAAAAAACCAGCAGAAACAAAGAGGTAATGAAACAGTCCTGCAGTCCAGGTAGCTCATCTAGATGCAGCATGTCTGTTTTTTCTAGCGGTAAATGATGTTAGACGCTGTTTTCTAAGTATGCCATGTGTTTCCGATGACTCAGCAGGTAGATGTATGCAAGCTGGGAGTTGTGGGGGTCGTGGTGATTGGCAGGGCCAAGACATCATGTGACAAATGGGTGTGAAAAGAGGAGACGAGTCCATGGGGAGTCATGGGCATGCAAGGAGGTATCAGGTAGAGATTGATTGCAGAGTTACACAAAGTTCACTTCATGAAGCAGCTTTAAATGAGTCTACAGCCCCCATCCCTACCCCACCTCCCAAACTATGTGGAGGCGCCAGTGGGTAATATATTTCTAACAGCTCATGCTCTGCTCTGCCTGCCCCCCAGGACAGTATAGTCACGCGCACTGAGGTTGAAACGGCGGTGTGCCGGAGACTAGCGGTTCCTTCTGAACTGGAGCATGTGTCACTGCCTCACTGCACCTCACGCTGTGTGGAGATTCATCGCCACGCTCCCGCAGCACGATGCAGGAGAACAGGTGCGGTCACCCTCCATAAATGTCATGGACATAATGTCTGAGAGAGTCCGGCAGCTGAATTAATGACCTGATTCCGCTCCCTCCCACATCTCATATAGCCCTGCCGAGCTGATCCCTGTCTTCTCATTGTTTGCCTCTTAAAATTATCAAAAGCAGCTTACGCGCTTTCAGATTTAACGCTTTGTGCCAATAAATAAGCCTAGAAGCAAAGCGGGTTATCCTCAAGGGTACATAACCCTACATTTCATCAATCTCACACATCCATTAAGACAGTGGAAGCCAGTCGGCATGTACGCTGGTCATGATGATGACATTTTAGCTGGTGCTTAAATATCTGGAGATGTGAGCTGAGTTTCGGAAATAAGTTAAGTGGTAATATTAAAGTCTAGTGCATCCCGCTACAAGTGTTGTTGACCTGTATGAATCAGTTCCACTCAGTTACTCTGCCATGCATGTTTTGGTACATTCCTGGAAGAATGAACCGAACTGTTTTACAAGAAAAGTATGGAAAGAAAGTGTCTTTTTTTGCTTTTTAACTTTTAGCCGCTTTCTTTTTGCGGCTGATTGATATCGGGGAAGAAGTGAACCCCGACCCAGCTGCAAAGGTCTCAGCTAATTAGTGTTGCCTGGTCCTGCTTTGTACCCAGGACATGGATGAAATGCTTCATTAAGACGTATCCCGCTGACTGGAAGCTAACATAATGACCCTCCCCCATTCCCACAAGCCACCAGCCCGACTGGCTCGCGCTGACCCATCGCTCCCGCACACTCTGTACGCTCTCCTGAGTGACGCAGAGTGCCGGCGGATGCACTTCAGCAGATCCTTTATGTAAAGCTACTGGAGCGTGGAGCATGGGGCATGGAGCGTGCAGTGTGCAAGCGTGGGGTGTAGAGCGTGCGAGCATGGGGCATGGAACGTGCAGTGTGCAAGCATGAGACGTGCAGTGTGCAAACATGGGATGTAGAGCGTGCGAACATGGGGCATGGAGCGTGCAGTGTGCAAGCATGAGACGTGCAGTGTGCAAACATGGGATGTAGAGCGTGCGAACATGGGGCATGGAGTGTGCAGTGTGCAAGCATGGGGCTTGCAGTGTGCAAACATGGGACGTGCAGTGTGCAAACGTGGGATGTACAGCATGCGAGCATGGGGCATAGAGCATGCAGTGTGCAAGCATGGAGCGTGCAGTGTGCAAACATGGGGTGTAGAGCGTGCAAACATGGGGCATAGAGCATGCAGTGTGCAAGCATGGAGCGTGCAGTGTGCAAACATGGGGTGTAGTGCGTGCGAGCATGGGGCATGGAGCGTGCAGTATGCAAGCGTGGGGCGTGCAGTGTGCAAACATGGGGTGTAGAGTGTGCGAGCATGGGGCATGGAGCATGCAGTGTGCAAGTGTGGGGCGTGCAGTGTGCAAACATGGGGTGTGCGGCATGCAGTGTGCAAGCGTGGGCCGTGTGACGTGGATCATGAGGCATGGAGCATGCAGCGTGCGACATGGAGCCTTATCCCTGGCACCCGCAGCCTTTTCCTCCGCTTTCTGTTTCTGCGTGATGGACGTATCGATGAAGAAATGTCAGTCTGATGTATTCTGTTCTTTTCATGCATTCTCTTTTTTTCCCTCCACACAAACCATTGCTCTTGGTCTCATCTCTCTTGTCTCATCAAACCTTTCTCTTTCATGGAATCTGAGATCATTTTGAGGAGGAGGAATGTGTGAGCCGTGCCTCCTAGCATGAGCAGCCATCGCTGCTGTATTGGTGTGAGCAGAGCCACTTGGTAGAGGGGCTTTAATTGGCCTGAGCTGCTGTGAGTGTTTTCAACAGACCTGAGAAACTTTCTCAGAGGGTACACATTTTCTTTAAGCCTAACATGTCCCTTCAGCTAGCAAATGACTTTAATGACCTTAATTATAAACAATCACTACAATAAATAATTACCTACAAGGGCAGACAACCTCACCATCCAAAGTTTCGGAGTGAGTCCGTGTCTATGTGAACAGTTCCAAGATAAACCTGTCTCGGTCTGCTGACTTCTATTGAATATTCCAGTGCCCCTTCAAGATTCCACGCTATCTTCCTCTGACCGAAGCAATCGTTTTAATTCATCTTTTGACATTCAAGCTTCTGTGAGCATTCAGACAAACTGGGACTCAGCGGCCCCTGAGTGTTTAACTGAGCACGAATGCTGCCCCTGCTGGATAATTAAATAATTAACATATGGCAGATGGAATACAAAAATGAATTGAAGACATTGGCAGACAATTAAAAATAAGAAGTGAAATAATTTTAAGTGGAACGACCAAAATGCCTTTGAGAGGGATCTTGGCAGGCAGCACTAGAGAGGCTCATAGCTGGAAAATCCTCGCTGTTTACTGTAAAAGTAATCGCTAGACCTGTCCACCGTTTAAATGTATCTACTGGACCTGTCCACTGTATAATTGTATTTACTGGACCTGTCCACTGTATAAATGTAATTGGCGGAATGGTCCACTGTTTAAATGTATTTTTTGCACCTGTCTACAGTTTAAGTGTAATCTCTGGACCAGTCCTTGATCCATCTCCAGGATATAGCCCTCAGTCCTCAGCACTGCTGGCATGATATTCATGTCTTCTGAAGGTTGTGAACTGGTACACGCAGACACAAGACATTATATTATTATGTATGCTGAAAGCACTCTGTCCCGCTTCTTGTTAGCTTAACCAATGCACTTTTGATGAAACATGACAAGTCAGTCTTCTCCAGCCATATTTAGTCTAAATCTCTGAACTACGAGCTGCATTCACAGTGAGGGAGGACTATACAATCTCTGCATCATCAACTGTTCCCTAACAGCAAAATTTAATTTCTTTAGACCAAATAACAGTAATTTTAGGTGAAAGTGAAAGGCCTATAATTATTTGGGAAGTATATACAGCAATATTATAGAATTCAGACATGACACTTTGGTTTAAATAACTTCTCTGCCCAGCAATAAACTATATGCTGTGACCTGAAGACATAAAGAGTGAAGACAGTAGTCAATTGTATCTTATCAGCCTACAGCTGGCTACGAGAATATAAATAAAAAACGGCAGCTCCCCACTCTATTGCTGAAGCATTTGATTAATTCTACCTCCTGAGAATACATTTTGTGCGAGAACATTCTTGTGGAAACCTGCAAATAAAACCTTTGTTGGTGTACTGTGGCTTTTAACAGTTAAGTTTGAAAGTACTTCCCTGTTTTAAAGCCCCACAAATGTCTCATTGTGCAGGATTTGGGAGGCCCAGTCCTCCTCCTGGCCCAAAGTGCATATTTTCACTATGTAATTAAGCAATTAGTTGCATATTAAATTAACTCCCCTGGTGTTTCAGGTGTTAAGATGGTGCTAAGCACCATTCAGTCCCTAAAACACTCCAGTCCTTCTGAGACTAAGGCTGTCAGCCTGGCATTTTTATCAGTGCTGGTTAAATATTCAGTCGTGCAATGAACACTGCTGGCTTGTGCCTCTATGACTGGGGGTTTGAATCCCGTCTATGACTCTAAATGCTTCTCCTATGCCGCATGGGTTTCCTATCGTACTGTGTCCCTGGCCCATCCTGTCCTAGCTATTCCCTGTGATGTTGACCAAAGCAATCAGTTGGAGCATGGGGCACCTGCCAATACAAGCAGTCTATCTGCTACACGTACTCACCCTTGCAGATTATGCTTTAAGGTTCAGTATCATAGTAAACATCATGGCTAGCATAAACCTGATGATGATCTGGGCCCAGGATAATCACAAAAATGAACAGAGTTTAATGGATGAATGTATTATTGTTTTAAGAGACATTATATCAGAAGATCATCTGAGAATGTTGGACCAAGAGGCAGAGGCTACGTGTCAAGGAAATGTCCAAGACCTGGGGGTAGCAAAAAAGTTACTTGGGCCTCTTTTCAGCAGTAAATAGAGAGAAAAATACCTGCAAATTTCCTGCTGACGTTGATTGTGTTTGCCCTCTTTGTTTGTTTGTTACTGTGTTTAGCTGCAGAGTAGCCCTGTCATGAGAATGCTGATAGATATCAGGACCTCTGGAGTCTCAGATGTCTGTCAGGCTGAGACTCTAGTATCTGCAGGATCACACATGCACATATGACAGAGCATAAATTCCAGGTGGCCTGAGACAAGGCCTAGCCTGGTATGAGAGGTACTCGCTGGCCTAGGCACAAAAGGGGGGTTAGTGACCCCACACACAAACACACTTAAACACACACAGGTAACAAGGGAGGCCGGCATTTCAACTGTTCAATGTTTAAGCCTGTTCAATCTTTGTGGCCCAAAAGATTTAGGGACCTACGGACAGCAGAGTGGACCTCAAGGACAGGGGTCCCTCACTGGGCACACAAGCCCCCTCCTCATACATAATATGTATAGATACCACTGCATATATGTCCTCATGATTATACCAGAAGAATCTTGGAAATGAAATAGTGTAAGCAGTAGTGCTGGGTATTGATTCAAGTTTCAAGATTTGATTTAATTCCGATTCTCAAGATTTAGAATCAATTATTACGATTCCATCGAATCTGTTCCGATCCGATATCGATTTGTCAGTGTTTTTAAAACAGTATTTTTTAAGCTATTACCTTAATTACATGACTGTGTCGTTGTGCAACATAATACTCATATTATTCTAACATTCAATGACAAATTGATGAAGTATTGATAGTTAAAGATGCTGTAAGGATCAATCCCCCTCCCAGAATGTTGATACAATTGCTTTCACAAACATGCTGTTGGGCAGAATTACCAAACAGGTCCAGGACAACCAACAGAGGACACCAAAGGTGTCTATACCTTCATCAATGGACTGCTATTGGGACACTAACCTAGGGCATTATTAAACATATGACTTAAAGAATTCACCCAAAAGCTGTTGCTGTTGAAGACAAATGCTATTTTATTTCAGTTACAATATGAAAAACATGTAAACTGTACATTTTAAACTTGAACTGTAAAAGGTGTTGCCTATTCAAGTGCAAACAGTAATACACTGCAAATTAAACTTGACTAAAGACAGATTGTGTAAACTGTCTTCCTGTCTACTACCATCACTTGGGACCATAATGCAGTGCGGCTCTTTCATTAGCCGCCTGAAGCCCTCGTTTCCAGCAACAGAATACAGGCGCATAACCTTGCAAATGAAGCCCGCAGTCGCCTCAGTTATTTTGAGAGAACGTGCAGAATCGGCTGGCAGTTGTAGCGTTTGCTTGAGTTTCATCTGCTGCGGTGGATGACTTGGACATGAGATCTTCGCGATGTCGCAGCATGTGGTTCCTGAGGTTGGTCATATTTCCGGAATATTTCACCTCCATTTGGCATGCCTTGCAAATCGCTTTGCTTTTGCCAAGCTCATCTGTCTGTTTGTCCGTTCTGAACTCGAAAGGCTGCGTCATTGAATACACGATGCTCGTGATTAAAGAACCCTTTAACATATAAGCCTTAAAATGCCCATCTGGACTTTTTTCCCTATTTCAGCTGTAAAAAGGGCAGAAAATGTCAAAGAGTAAAACTGATCTTTGGGCGTGCAAATTGATCTTTAGGAATTATTATGAGAATCAATTAAGAATCAGAGAATCGATTTTATCGACACAGTTCTAGTAACCAGGTATCTCAGTGTGTCCTAACTTTCAGAGATTCTTCTTTCTTTGTGTAACAAACCCCCCCTTCTCTTCCACATTCCTCTGTGGCCCTTATCTGATCTTTGTGGCCCGTTAGCATTTCGTTACTTGCTATTCTGCATTAAAAGAACTGAATTAAGGGCTACATTATCCATTCTGGGGAGGAGCAGAAAGAACATCAGCCCAAAGAGAGGCAGAGAACATCAGCCCAGGAGAAGAGAAGCCCACAAGAAGCCCCCCTGAAGCCTGCTGACGTTACCTGGTGATGCAGCTCTTCTAACCCAGGTTACTAAGTGATACTGGTAATTAGTGAATCCCATGTAAGACTCACATCAATTAACAGACTCACAGGGATCCCGCAATTGAGCTTGGAGGAGCCGATCATTCGGCATACCGATTGGTTAATAATCAGCAATAACTATTAATGAATTAAAATTCAATTAATCTCAAAACATATTGGTGGAGATATTAAAATTCGCCTGAGGTAATAATTCCTACATACCCAACACAGTGAAACACTTAGAGTGCCTCAGATCAACTGATAAATGCAGATACATTGGTTTGCATCAGAACACCAAGTTCCGGAGAGAGAGAGAGTCTTCCTCTTTCTGAAAGGGGAAGATGGTGGTACAGAAGGTAGTGCTATCATTTGGCAACCAGAGGGTTGCAGGTTTGAGCCTTGGTTCCTCCTGACGCCATCAAAGTGTCCTTGAGCATTGCTCCTGGTGAGCAGGTTGGCACCTTGCATGGCAGCCTCCGCCACCGGTCTTTGAATGTGAGTGTGGATGGGTGAATGTGAGGCATGTATTGTAAAGTGCTTTCAGTACTCGTAGGAGTAGAAAAACGCTATATTAATGCAGTCCATTTACTTACTGTACATATACGCATGTTTCTATTCCTCTTCCTCACACAAAATGAATTAATGAAAATCCAGGAGGAGCAGTTCAATGAAATGGACATCTCGCTTCCAATGCGAGGAGACATGGTTAGAGCACAGAACATGTGAGAGGTGTTGAGTTGCATTTGTTCAGCTGAGCACTGAAACAACAAGCCTGGTCTGTCATTGGTCAAGCCAGCTCACCACCTGTCTGAGCTTCTCCCATCATTCGGCACCCTCCACTCCTGAGGCCCAACGTCAGGTCATGGGGCACCGGTATGGCCCGGCCCTACATCTCGCACCTTGAGCTATCAACTAAAACAGAACACATAAGAAAGTACTATTCATATTCATACTCCCTGAAGGAAAAAATGTGTACAATATGCTGATGTCAGAACTGAAATTTCACTCTGAACTGAAACTGAAATCCAAAGTATCTTAGGTATGACATGAGGCTGCAGGGACTGAATGCCATTCTGAATTCAAGGATGGTCATGTTCTAAATTTGTACTTAAAGGGCATATTAGAAATGTTTGCTTTAACATTCAAGGTCAACGATAGTTTGAAGTCTGAGAAAAAATCTAACATTTTTAGAACTTTTGGCGCTTTTTTGTAACAGTCTCTTTAATAATAAGTAGGGTCTAATTTAGCCAGTAAACCTGATGAGGCCAGCGCAAATGCTCTATGGCTACGTGTCTGATATTAACCATTTGGATCTAAAACAAATTGGATTTTGAAAGTTGATTATGAAGTGCTCCTGGGTCCCGCACGGTACGGACAGCAGAATGAGCTCTGCCTTGTTGCGGTGATTGTCCCGAGGATTGTAACAGAAAGTTGTGGTTTCTGACCGGAATGAAACACAAACCGGATACCAGTTTGGTGCCCATGGGAAGATAGACCTGTCTCTGTTGCCACAGGGACCTGTCTGTCTTTGAGGGCACTGGTTAGATAAGAATGAACATGTACATTTTTAGCTGTGCAGGAAATAGAAGCCACTATTTTTCGAAAAAGAGAAAACCTCCTTTGTTGCAGGTCCTTTATGCTATATGATCTTGCAAATATCTGCTCAAGAAAACAATAATGGAAATACTTCTTTCTTGCGGGAAAAAAAAGCTAGCTAAGGAGGGGATGGGGGGGAGTCAACAAACAGGCCCAAGTCCCTTTCTTTTATTTTTTCCCTTTGAGTATTTCCTTCACACTAACCAATACCTTGTCATTTTTATGAAAAAGAAATATATAATAAGCTAAAGCTGAATGACTTTAAGATTTGTGCTTTTACATAGATGTAAGACGACAGCTAATCATTAATAAGGGAAAAGTATTTTCATTTAGCAATTCCGTGGTATATATATTTGATTTTTTTTTTGTTACAAATGGATACTATCAGCAGCATTCACTGTGATTTCAAAGCGAGTTAAACAAAAGGGGATGTTAAAGCGAGGTGACAGGGAATGACTTCATCTGGGAGCGAGAAATGCATAAACACACGGTGAGAACCTCTGAGCTGCCTTGTGCCTGTTCCCGAGTGACTCTCCTTCTCCATTTGTGTGGGAAAAAGTGTGTGGAAAGCAGGAGCTTCTCTGTGGTGTTTTGGTACGTCGTTGTAAAATTACTTAAAAATAATAAAAAAATAAAGAAATTAAACATCATGACTATCTAGGAAGAAAGATAAAAATTGTAATTTAATCCATTTCCAAGCGATTGATTAAACATGATCATATAAAATGTTAATTATTAAATGGAACCATTAATGTCTGATATATCTATTATGTCTAATCTTTTATTTATATTTTATTTCTCATTTTAGCCCCACTACCTTAATCATGATCAGGAACGCCGTTGATCATCGGAAGCTATATACGCACATGCATATGTCTCCTCTATTACACTGGGGACAGTTCACACAGTTGTCATTGGAGACAACGATAAATGGTTTACAATCTCTTCCTTGCGGTGAAACAACAACAGTATCAAATCCACTGTGCCCCTTGCAGTCTTTGGAAGCAGTGTGCAGAGTGTATATTTAATTATGTTTAGTATCATTAAGAATAGGCAGAGAATATTTTTCTCCACAATGACATTTTCCATCTTCCAAACAGGAGCATCCATCCTGAGACTGAAATCAGTGTCACTCTTCACAAACTGCACAAAGGTGCTGCTGTTGCATCATACGCTTTATTCATATATTAATGTCACTTTGGGTTACGGAAAATAAACTGTATGGGGTTTTGTGGGATAAAATGGATGAATGCATGAACTTTAACATTACTTTCCTCCTAAAGAGCATGCTAGGTATCTACAAGCAAGAGAAAGCCAGCATATTTTATGGCCAATGAAAATGCCATTTTTTTAATTTTAACTTCCAGGAAGCACAGGGTACATTTTCATGCAAATAGAGTGGGTGACTTCATTAACTTTCGTGACTAACCTTTCATATTGACGAACTGTTGAGGCTACCCCCCCATATCCGTTTAATTGATGGTTTCCACATTTCAGTCAAGTTTCAGTCGGGGGGCTTCATGAATATAGCAATAAATTAAACTGAGGCGGAATATATACTGGCAACTAAAATAATACCTAGTAACTAAAATGGCACGTCTGTGAAGATATATTTATGCTAAAATACAGTCATTTGTACACATATCTCTACATAAAAAATGACTGATAGCCTAAGAGTATACAATACTGATAGCATGACAATTATGACAATTACACACCTAAGAATGAAGAAGACCTTGTCATGTCTGAGTTCACAAAGGGAAAAAAAATCGACTTTGTCCTCCTACTGTTGATTGTTTTCACACGCAGGAAAATTTATCAGACTTAAAACATGAGATCATATACATCAGCATGTAGTAGAGATCAAAGCATGAGCAATGAATGAATGCGGCTCGCTGATGCTGCAGCAGATGGCACACATGTGCATGGTAATTTGCAGGCCCTGCGTGGCTGCATCAGCCTGCTCCCAGAGATTCCTTCAGAAGAGCAACATCAGAAGGATGTGCTCATTTTCCATCACCTCCCTCCATCCCGCATACTGCCCAGGCAGGGGGCTTTCTCTCCTTTAGTCCAACCCCGCAGCACTTTCTTGCCGAAGTTTCTCATTCGACGTGAGCTCCATATCTCACAGTGTTGCTCTTCATCTATTCATTTTACTGGATATTTCCTTGAAGTGGTTGAGGCCCCATATCCCACAAGGGTAAATCTGCAGGACTCTTCCAAGAACTTTAAACTTTAACCTTCTGGAACTAAGTCCAAAAGTCAGTGTCCTAAGGCTGTGCTGCGCTATGTCAAACTGAGATTCGTGTTCACTGTCTCCCCCAGCAGGCCTTCAGTCATTCACAGTCTCCTGTACCTGGCGAGTGTTCCTCACTGGCGCCGACACCAGTGACCCGTAGCTGTGGCCCTCCACCCCAAAAAGCCTCTCGGGGAAATTGTCATTCGCCTCCATCATCTGTTTGCTGTCACTCAATGCTTCTTTGCAATCAGTAGTTTTAGCTGAATTGGCGACATCTGTAGGGGTGTACAGGACGCTGGGCTGTCAGATCAGTTGATCGGTATGGAGCGGCTGGGGGT
>JAODKE010000015.1:21233203-21253161 GCA_026779605.1 Mormyrus hasselquistii
CCCCTCCCTCTCTCTCCCTATCCCTCCTTCAACACGCAAAAAACAAAATAAAAAAAAACACAAAAAAAAAAAAAAAAAAAAAAAAAAAAAAAAAAAAAAAAATCACATCACACTCTTTGGTACACACTGCCATGCTATATACACTAATTCACTGCAACAGTTTGAAGTATAATAAATTTGAGTAGATTCTGAAGACTTACTGGTTTTCATGGCGGAAAGTTCTGATAATGGAGGACACAGAAGATCTTCTGAGGTTTGGTTGAAACATTCTAACTGCTGCTGTCGTCGTCATGCCATGATTTCATTCGACGCCCTTTGCTGCTGCTGCCGGTGTCTAGGTCTATGGTCTTGTCCTCTATCACATTCACCCACACCTCTGAAACGTGGCCCACGGCCAACTCTGGTGAGGCCTAAGCCCTCCTCTATGACGAGGTCCACGGCCACCTCTCAAAAGGGGTGCTTGTCCCCTTCTATTCCTTTGACCACTACAATATGTATTCATAGCCTTTCACCTTCCACTTCTGGCTCCATGTCCTCACTATGTTGAGTAGGCTACACTCATCTTACTTATAAATACATACAAATATGTGAAATCAATCAGTAGTAATGAGTGGCCATTAACTCATTAAAACCACAAAAGCAATTATGTAAAAAAGTGACATTTTGCATACAGTAATGTTGAATATGAAAATGTGTTCTGTAAAAGTGGTACATGGGACCATAGACACTATATCTGGTAAAGAGTGAAATATGACATTCATAGATAATGTAGTTCACCTGAGGTCATATTCTGTGCTAATTGGTATCAAATGATCCTTCCTGAAACTGTCACAATCTAAACATAGACTATTATTAATAAATGTTCATAAAAGCTATACTTCAAGAGTAATGCAACAGTTACTTATCATTTTAAACAGCTGTATCAATTGATAGTTGGATCTTTATAATGAAATTAATACACAGCAAACTCAGATGTGATGTGTGATTTGCATTTTGAAACAGTAATACTTTGATGTTAATTTGTGTTATTTTGAACCAGTTATTTTAGTTCAATGAACAAATGATCTTTGGCTTATATGTACAGTATTGTGTCCAAGCATTTGAAAAAAAGAGTTGTGTTTTGAAAAATGTGCATTTTGATCATTGGTTGTGATTTATGTGTCTATGGTTTTGAAAATGACGTGAAGGTTCTGTTATTAGTGCAAAAGTGATTGTAAAAAACTGTAATATACTCACCTGTGTTGCACACTATTAGTGTGAACAAGGTAGAACATTTTCTAAGCTAGCTTAGCAACTTGTGGTACTGAGGCATGAACGCGACACAGAGCAGTTTTTTTTAATTATTGATGGCAGTCATTTTGTCATGGAAGGCATTTCAGTGTTAACTGTATAAACTTTAGATAACTGTTTGGACCCATTGCTCAAGGAGAGTTACTCATCTTTAACTGTAACTCTTATCATAAGTGACTTGCTTTTGTCTTTCCCATTATTCAACCAAATATTTTGCTGGACCAGATCAGGGTCCTTCAAGTAACTTGCTCAAGGGTACAACAGCTAGAGCTCCTCGTGGGACTTGAACCTTCAACCACTGAATTAATCACAATGAGGCATGTTGCCTGCAGCTGTAATGATAACTAAAAGTTTTGCTCTTAACATTCTGTTTATTTAGCAAGACACTTTTATTGAAAGCGGCATACATTTTCAGAAAACAGGGTCAGCCTGTCCCAGGAGCAATTGGAGGTTAAGGGCCTTGTTCAAGGGCCTGACAATGAAATCATTTTGCCAAACTTGGGATTAGAACCAATGACCTTCTGATCACTGGTACAGAGGCACATCTATCTGTCATATATAAAAGCACACTGCAGAGGACCTTCAAGCAAGCTGTGATAATCTCTGGGCAGCTATTTTATTTATATACATTTTTACTGCTGTTCTCCTTTGTATATTGGTGATTCTCTGTTGCCATAATTTCACCCCTCCCTCCCCATTACTGCCGCCCCTAGTGATAGCTGGAACTTAAATGACTCCTTTGATGGCTACATTACCATGAGAGAGACAGATGCTAAGGCACGGCCTCCCGGAGATAGCATTTTGTACCCTGTTATTACCACTGCCCAGATGTCAAGGCGGCCGCAAGCCACAGTTTTCCCGTAAAGACCTTTTCTTTGGCACATAGTTTTCGTTCTGTGCCGCTCTCCCCCGGAATGCGTGGGAGCACGAGACTGGGCGTCTTAAAGGAGCCGGCACCCCATGCACCTTCCCATCCCCTCAAATCGTTTCTTTGCAAATGACTCTCCGTGCATCTTCCCACAAACCGGTTTCAGATTGAGGAATGAGGTGCGGCAGAGGACTCGTAACTCACAAACACTGATATAATTGCTTACGCTAATAGGTCCAGATTTCATTTACCCATTTTATTGAGGATAATTCTTAAGTAATTTACCAGGTGAACTGCATTAGGCATCTGTTTCACTGAAGGAGAATCATATTAAGGCTCCACTACAGGCGGGATTATGACACTGCGAAGGGGAAAAAAATAATTGCTGACATTTATCAGGAGGAAACTGTTTTTTCCTCTCCTGCTAACACGTCAAGCAAACTTTAAACTGAAATATACTGAGATCCGTATATGCAGCTCCGCACCATCAGTCTTCCCCGTATCACTCTGTTGTGAGGACTCTGATTCACTATTTATAATATTCTGTTGCTAAACAAATAGGAAAATGACATGATTGTGCAATCAAGCATTATTTTCACTTCTATGGTAGAAATCATGGAACGTAATGTTTGTGAATTCAGTATATCGGTAAAAATTTCTTTATGAAGCCCATAGAGAACATTCTGGAGAATTCTGTGGCTTGTATAGTGGCAAGTCTTGCCCTATCTTTCAACATTTATAATGGACTTTTCAAATGTTAGCATTAGCATATGTCAGATGGCATGGCCTATACTATATATATTGATGATTGAAATTAAATGAGGCATGCATTAGCATACACAACCCTGCACTAATTGCATTGAATAGGCTACACTGTGTACTGGTATGTAGAATGCCTCTGGGTAAAACCACGTGGGCCTCCTCAACCTTGCGTACCTGTTTGCAAGTGTAATTTAAAGAAGGGCACGTTTGATAATGCCCATATTTAGAATGTGGCTTGTGAATCATTGAATAAATGTGAAAACAAGGACCAATAAATGACTGGAGAAACACCATTTCTGATAATCTGATTGTAAAGCAAATGGAAAAACATTGACCTGTGATCCCTGCAGATTACTTTTCCTGTAAAACCTTCCAGCCTTGTAGAAAGAAGTGAGAGAAAAAGAGAGAGCAAGAGAGACGGGAAGGGAATAAACATCTCTTCTTTGTATACTGCTAATTATCAACAGAAACTATGATCGCTTGGCATCTATAATTCAGATGAAACGAAAGTGAATCAGTTTAATTAGTCAAATACTTTAGAGGACTGACCTTGAGGACTAAGAGAAGCGCTATTTTTGTGCATATTTTCCTAACCTACAACAGTTGGCATTTTGCTTTAACAGAAGAGCAAACCAATTAAAAAGTGTAATGGTCCTATCTTTAAATCAGCTCAGATCATTTAAACAGTCAACACGTGCATGCATATTTAGAACAATCGAACAATTAAGGGCTGTTTCATTATACATTAAAAAAACTTTCATTTAAATGAATATTATTTAAATATTATATATCATATAAACATTATATATAATATTATTTAAATATTATATTTTTCTTGCGCAATATGAGGTTGTTTTGGATCTGGGTAAAACAGCAATGCATGTTGTGATCCTTTGGGTGCATCAAGTTCTTCACACAGTAGAAAACCTGCATCCGCACTCTTTGAATGAGGCGGGATGTCAGAGGAATACAGCTCACAAGTCAGCAGGTTGAAGAGTCAATTGCACCACCCGGCTCGTCCTCAGCCGCCCTCTCCGCTCCATCAGGAAATAACAACACTCAGGGCTCTCGAAGGCTCTTCACTGCACAAAGTAAGCAAGCCAAACAATTAGCCCCCGCTGAGCTAATTTTACTGCATGCAAGGATTCTTTCTTCTCCATATTCCATTCGATGTTATGTTTAAATATACAAAAAGGTTATTGCTAGCATGGCTCAAGCAAAATTACATCCATCCATCCATAAACCCAGCTCATAAAAAAGTATGAATATAGTAAAAGTCCATCCTTCCAGCTCTTTCTTTGCAGAGTGTTGAGGTGTGCAGGCAACTGGGGCCTATCACAGGCATGAAAGGGCATATGACAGAGGTACACCTTAGATGGGGTACTGCTCCACAACAGGGCAGATAAAAGTAGCAATAATAATCATCATTATCATCATCACAATCATCATAACTCATGTGTATAATACCCGCTTATCCTATGCAGGGTTGCAGGGGTTCGGAACCTATTCTGGAATAAGCCAGGAACACCTCAGGATGCTGCACCAAATGGAACACTCGCCATTAACACACGCGGACAACTTAGCAACTCCAACTCACCTTAGCATGTTGGGCTGGGGGGGATAGAGCCACAGGAAACCCCACGACATGAGGAGGACAGAACCAGAATCATCATCAAATTTGTTGTGATCAAAATAAATATTTTTTTAAATTAGAGTCACATGATTCTTAGGTTTGTTCTTGATGATGGGTTGAATTATTCCTTTATGGCTGCTAATTCAGTCACACAAGTGGGAATTAGAATTTAGTGATCATTGTCAACACACCACACAACAATGAAATGTGTCCTCTGCATTTAACCCATACCTATATGTGACTTTCGTGACATAGCAGGGGGCAGCTAATTCAGCGCCCGGGGAGCAGTGCTTGGGGGAAGGTACTTTGCTCAGGGTACCTCTGGCTGGTGGGGGATTCGATCTGGCAATCTTTCGATTACAAGTGCGCTTCCCTAACCATCAAACCACCACTGCCTACATTGAAATGTGACATAACTGTGCGTAGTGACATCCATCTTCTAAATTCCTATCCGTGTCAGGGTCACGGGGGGCCTAGTGCCTATCTCAGACAAAGCAGGGGTACAGGCTGGAGGGGATGCTTGTCCCTCACAGCGCACACACACACGGTCATGCAGTATGACAACCTAGCGATAAATCAACCACTCTACGTGATTGGTCCACGGGAGGTAATCTGCCCAAGACCTGGAGAGCATACAAGCCACACACATGCAGAACAGAGACAGAACTCAAGCACAGAACCCTGGAAGTGTGAAGCAATTGTGTTACCCAACCGAGCCCCTCAATCACTCTCCATGCTGCACCGGTAGCAGTGAAAGTAATGCGAACGACACAACTATCAACCGATTAGCTTTGGGAAGATAAGTCACATGACTCCTAAGTAGCCTTGCCCTGTGACGCTGGGGAGGGCGTCTTTGGCTTAGATGCAGATCTCTCCATGGATGCGTCTTCCTCACCTTGTCACTTGCTTTTCCCTTAAAGCGTGAAGGGGAAGCTCAGCGGCAGCTGAGCAGAGACAGCAATAAATGAAGCCTAATGACGAACGTGGGTTTGGGTTTTTGCAGCGACTAATAGGGATCTTCTCACTGGGGATGAGGGCAGCCTGAAAAAGTAAAGATCTTTGGTTTCCCCAGTCCCCAGACAGGATGTTTGGGCCTGAATTCAGTTGGCAAGTTACAGGAAGAGGGAGAGAGAAGGCATCATGGATACAGAGAGATAGGGAGAGAGAGATGTAGAGAGATGATGTGTGTGTATGTGCAGACTTTGCATACACATACATGTGCATGTGTACATGTTTGTGTATGTGGTTGTGTGTGGATTATGTATTTATTACATATAATGTGATAAAAACCTGTTATTTTTGACCTTGAGGAGACATTTATATAAAATGTATAATTCTAGAAAATTATAAAAATCTCTGACTGCAATCAAACAACTAAAAATGCGAAAAGTCCTGTATTCTGTTTAGTTACTTATGGTTACGGTTACAGTTGGGTAGGAGTTAAGGTTGTCATTGTTGGTATTAGGGTTATGCCCATATAAATGAAATGAGAGTCCCCACAATGATATGAATACAAAAACTGAAACTGAAGGATTTCAGGTTTGAATCCTCGAGCAGCAAGGAACTGCCACAAAGCCCTGATCCCCGGGCGCTGAATTAGCCTCCCCCTGCTATGTCACAACTTCACATATGGGTTAAATGCAGAGGACACACTTCGCTGCTGTGCACTGTGTGCTGTGGTGTGACCACTGATCAACAAATTCTAATTTTAAACGTGTGTGTGTGTGTGTGTGTGTGTGTGTGTGCACGTGTGTGTGAATGCATGCATTCCTGCTGACGTTCATGGCAATCAAAGCATTATCATAATATTTTTTCTAAGCCATTAATTTCACACATGAAACGACATATGGGCTCATAAATGTCCGTGATCCTGTGCTCCACCCCCCCTGTTTACAGCCACTATAAACACTGCACAGACCACCCAAGCAGACTCAGTTGTGTCCCTACATGGTGAGCAATGGCAGACGAAAGTGCTGAGAAGAGCTGCATTTGCTGGGTCAAACCCAATTTAATGTTAACCGGTATCTGTGACTGGTGGTTTGCGTCCGGAGGATAATATTGTGACATCACTTCCTCCTGTCCAGGATTCCCTGGCTGGTGCTGTGCTTCTCCCGCTGAGGCGCACAGAACTAGGTTGCCCCCTGTTGCTCTGGTGAATCTGCGTGTGTGATCGCAACACAGGTTACAATTAGTACCTTGAATGGCTGCTTTTCTCTTTTGCTGTGTCTGTGTCTCCAGGGTTGACTAATTCCTTTGTCTTCAAAGCACATCGTGCTGTAAGATAACTAGGATTGAATATGTGTGTGTGTGTGTGTGTGTGTTCAGTAAATGCATAAGCTCTTGCGTTTGTCCTCAACTTTGACTAAGTAAATGAAGCTCCTGTCACTTCTTGTCACTGGCTACAATGCTCATGTGTATGGAAGCTGCGTGATTGAGACACTCATTGTCAGCAGATGACAAGGCTGGATTTGTCATCCTCATCGTTCTCTGCTTCAGTGGCACAGTGGCTTGCGATACTACTTTGCGCTGCCAAGGTTGTGTGTTAGCATCCAGCTTCAGATCTCTGGTGAGTTGTCTTACTGTCCCCCAACCCTGAGTCAGTTTCATGTAGTCAAGCGAAAGGCTTGAAGTGAGAGTTTAGTGTGACCTATAATTGGCTGCTTAGCGTGTGAAAGTCCCATGGCCTTGGATTATGTGATCCTGAATGCATGGGTACAGGTGTAACTCCTGTCTAGCTTGTATCTCATGTCTTAGAACTGTTTGTTTACAGTCCAGCATCCAGAGGGAGATGGCTAGGAGGCTTGCAGCACAGGCAGGAGATGATGAAAGGGTTAAAAAGTAAATCTAACCAGGCTGGTTCTAAATGTCAGTGCTGACTAGCAACAGAGAAGGGTCAGTGCTATACAGCATTGGATGGGGCATGATCATGAATTGGGGGGTGTGGGTGGGATATCAGAAGGTCATTTGTTCAAATCCCATGGTTTGTAAAGTAATTGCCCTTCACCAAGGCCCTTAAGCCCCATGAAATGGCTAACCCTGCTAAACAGCTAGCCTGCATGCTAAACAGCTGAACAGTGCATGCTAAACAGTAGAGCCTAGATGTGTGATAACTAAAGAATTCCTATGCACTTATACAAATGGCGAATAAAGTTTAATTTCAGATCCAACAGGCGCCTAGCGTAGTCATCAGCAAGCCCAGAAACCCAGGGCGAGGGGCCTGCACTTCAGAAGCGGAGATCCATTCTCTCACAGTGCAAATGGATGATGTTTCACATTAACCTTATAATCCACAAATCATGGGGTGCTTGTCTGCATGCATTTAGGAACTGGTCAAAAGACCCTGTGCTCAATCACAAGCAAACCTATTGGAATAGTTTATAAATTCAGATTTGCTTGAATGTATTATTTGCATTGATATCTGTCGTCTCTGCATGGCAAGTGATCAGCACCACTGCCTCACACCTTCAGGGCAAGGGCCTTGTATCCCACCTCAGCTCTCTGTGTGAGTCTGCTCGCTCTCTCTGCGTCATTAGGCTTCTCTCGCAGTGCACAGACATGCGTCAGGGCTGATATCATAATCAGATAATTACCCTGAATGTATGATTGTATGTGTAGATTGTGACAGTTGGGCATCCTGTTCAGGGTTTATCCCTGTCATGTGCTGCCTGACACTCCACGCCACCCTGATCAGAATAAGAGGCCGCGTGATAGATGGATATGTCTGCATCCTGCACTGGGACAGCAGCACAAAGACGCATGAATATTTCCATAACAAAACCACAAACCTTAATTAAAAAGGACTGCATGATTTAACATAATTCAGTCTTAAATAAGGTTGAATAAAAAGTCAGCTGATGAACAGCAGGGCTATTAGTGGTCAACATATCACACATATTGAGAGGCATTGTCATATTTTCTGCAGACTGTTTCGGTGTCTCTGTGTCGATTCGGTTTATGGGAATCGTTGGGTTAATGTACCTGTACATTTCTGTACTCACTCTATATCCTACTTGGACTTTAAAGTCTCCACAGAGATGGAAGAGCAGCTCCGATTCTGTGAGAAGCTCCCGGGAGTCCTACACCCACGTGTGACTCCTGGGCACAGAGATGCTGCTCTTCAAGGCTAAGACTGGCAGCCTGTGAGCCCCTTTCCAGGTCCCTACTGCAGCAGCCAGCCTCTGCATCACACAGTCACTTTGCCTATGTTTTAATTAGCAGTAACTAGCAAAAATGGTTCATGGAGGTTTTTAAATGTCAAGTAACTTTACTCACTATTTTGCACCCTGGCAATGGAATGTGACATTTTACAAATGAGTTCTGTCATGTGTTTAAGACGCTTTCATTGATTCACAGCAGTAGAGAAGGTCTTAATGAGTAGGTGACATGCAACAGAATGACCCCTTGCTCTGTCCAGTGGCCATTAATCTGCTTTTACTCCTGCAGTCAGCAGTGTAATACTTTATGGATACCTGTCAGATTATTTACAGTACTGTGGAATTAAGGTCATGTAATTTGTAATTCAATGGAATTTCTAACAAAATATATACAGGTTGTATTTTATGCATTTAAAATAACTTTAAAAACGTCATAAAATATGTCATTTTATTTATTTACTTTCTGTTAATTTATGACCTTTCATCATCAGGTTTACAGTACTCTGTACTTCCTCACATCGGTATTTTGTATTTTATTTTTGTTACATTTGATGGGTAAGCGTTTGTAATTTGTAACATTTATGCCCATCAGAATATATGTTCTCATATGCAATTATCGGGTTGATTTAATCCATTTTGCATATATCTTGAAATAATGCTTCTGTATTTGGGTATAAGTATTTGGTCTGACTATTGTTCTAGCACATATTTGGGTTTTATAGCTCATTTTGAGTCAGCAGCAAACTGAATAATCGCAGCTGCATAAAAATTTACCTTACAGAGTACAAAGAGTACAATAAGATTGCATTTAAATATAAAAAGTGGTTTTAAACAATAAAGAATAAGGACATTTTTAGGCAGTCTTATGATTACCTAAAATAATATTTTTGTATGGTTAATTCAGCAGCATCAGTAGTATAAATCATTTTTATGTCTGCATATTTCACGGAACACTTTGAGTCCATCTTTTTCCAGTAGAAATACCAGACGGGCTGGTCCACTCAGCCCATACTTATTTAGAAAAAGACGAAAAACAAACATTTTACCTACAAATAGTTTTTTCCTTAGACTAAAATATAACCAAGGTATTAAGAAGTTTTTCAATCTTACAATAGTCTTGGGTTGCATGTTACAAACCATTGCGGAAAACAAAAGCATCAATTTTCTACTTTCCTACTTCAGTCTAAAATAACACACAGGTCATGTTTTCATATAGCTTTTTGCAGATTCTTGTGATTCTTCTTTAAGAAGATAAAATATGTAATTACAGTATCTATAGGAATTTACTGTAGCAGAAAGACTAGATTATGTTGTGCTTTAATTATATCTTGTTCATAATTAATAGTTTCTAATATTAGGACAAAAAAAGTCACCATTTTATTTTGTGTGACTGCAGACTGGGAGCAGATGTGAATGTTTGGGATAAGCAGTTTTAAAATGCAAAACATATCAACACCCCACCGGGTTGCTGGGCAGGGATGCAGTAACTCAGGTGGAATGTGGATGGCCCCAGAGGTGCCTGCCCGTGCCAGAACTGCATGTGGGACCCGAACCTGCTCACCACACGCCATGCTCCGTAGTCTGCAAGCTTCCCGTCTGGTGCCCCGGTCAGGCGCCAGTGAAAGGGGCATTGGCGCGTTCAGACTAGCCTGGCAGACGTCGGGCATGGAAATTCCTGCTCCCAGTTCACAGGCCTTTGGGGAGTGAGTCTGTATGTTATGGCAAGGATGTGCCCAGAGTCAAGTTACAAGGCTGTCTGGTGAACATCAGTGCCCACATCACTGTACTGTGACTTCAGTGCCTCAACAGCTAGCAAATACGATGGCAACAGTATTCGTTTCTCTTAGACTGTCGTCAGTAAATAATTTATTCTTAAAATAAATATTTCATAATAATAATAACAATAATAATAATAATAATTGAACTTTATTGATCCCCGTGGGGAAATTCTTTTCTTATTTAGCAGGGACAAAGAGTATTCCTGGAACATTTATGGTCAAAGGCCTTGCCCACGTTGCGATCGTGACATTTCTCTGCCAGCCTTGGGATTTGAACCAACAACTGGTCACAGGTGCAGTCCTAACCCACAGAGCCAGAGACTGTATAATATGCATAGTATCAGTCAGGCTTTCCTTTATAACAAGAGGTGCATGTTCAGTATATATGGCTTCCCATTGTCATTGGTGCTAAGGCTACTATGACACCGTCTGCTGACACCCAATGCAGTGAACCTCACTGCAGACTTTGATTGCCATATTCACTGTGAAGATCGAACAGCTCATTCAGGGTATCTGAACAGAAAATTTGCCCTTATGAATTTCTGAAAGTGTCTTAGCGTAATCATGGGCCATGGAGGACTGAAACAGCCTGTGATAGAAGGAAGACAAGAACCTCTGAGGAAGTTAGTGGATGGTGTCCTGGAGAACTTGGCACTGTTTCAGAAAAGTTTTGAATGTTCAAGTTGAATGTTCTGTTAAACAGCATTGGCTCAGCAGGAAATATGATGTAAATTTCGATCCCCACACAGAGCTGCATCTGTTTGCTTATGCCAGGGGTATGTTATTCCTATTCGCAGTTCTAGCCAACCAATGTGGTAATTACCCCCCCATGCTGTTTGTGCATCAAGCATGGGTTTGGGAGGGGGGGCTCCAATGTCATCTCTCTATTGTATGCTGAAACATCAAGGAGACAGAAAACAGCCAGTATTACTCCCAGCACTCATTGGTGGGAGGGTGATGGGGGGGGGGTTAGCCACCACTAAGAAAGGGTGAGATCCCACAACACGCGAGCATTTCCCATGAACCGGATCATCTAAGCACACTAACCGAAGTCATTCCTGCGAAGGCAATTCAATTTAATCATTCAATTCCTTATGCATTTTAATGTCGCGTTAAAGAGAGTCAGGCAACAAAGAAACAATGTGGAAAGGACATGCCTGGGGCAACAGATAATATACCCCAGCTTTTGGAGGCAGTTTAGTGGGGTGATTCCCATTTTTGTAATGACTTCAAGTAAGATTTAAAAGGAAATTTCATGTAGTGCCCTTGGATTTCTGAAGGAAAATTAATTGTTTAGATCAATCGATCAATCTGTAAAATAGCTCATTGATTAATTAATATAAAATTCTTAGTGACAGGCCTACAAAATATCGTAGAGTTTAGGTTACCCTTGTATCCAAGGTACAGTTTACCCTGGCCTGAATAAAATTTAGAAAGGTTTCAAACCACGAGAGAAGCAGGTACAGGCTGTTGTACAGCTGGTGAGGAACCCCAACAGGCCAAGGGATTTTTCAGCAAATAAAATTTTCTCATTGCGGGTTATGTACGGGTACATGACACAATATATTTCATGTAAAGTGTGTAACTGTAGCCTATGTTTTTTATTTTTCCTTCATCCTTTGAGGAGAATAAAAAGCAGGATTTTCATTGCCCCGCCATTCCTTTAAATTTGATCATTCTTAATTGCTAAAGAGAGAGTACAGTATTGTGTAGTTATGTGCAAGGTCCCTATGCCCGATTTTAACGCTGGTAATATTTTATCAAATAAACTTGAAATACAGTACACAAAATATCGAATACAAAAAAATCCCGTTATGTCTTTGGTATCCAAAGATTGTTTGTTATTGTCCACAGTTTTGCTATCTGCAGTAGGTCTTGGAACGCATCAACCACAAACATAGGGGAATTACTGTAGTATAAAAATGAAGAGTGTGCAAATTACAACAAATAAATATAATGAAAACCATTATTAATATTTAAAGACATTTGAAACCAAGACGGTCCGTGTTTCAGAAATTTAATCCCATCAATAATTCTATTGAACACTACTAGTGCAGTGACTAGGGCCCTGAGACGTAGGTGCTGCTTCTTTTTTCATTGATATTAAAGGATGTGTTTCCTGACCAAACAGTATGTACAAACAGAAGGGTTACGAAACACATACAGTAAGTGTTCACTTAAAGCCAGTCACAGTCATTTCTCATTACTCCTTCTACATTTCCATTTCCGTCACTCCCTCTGCAAAATCTTAGCAAAACAATACCGTTCCCATTCCCGCTGATATGTGTACTGTCGGACCTGAACTTTCATCTTCTAATATCCTGCAAAATCCACCAAACTTAATTTGCTGGAAGACCCGAACCTGAACTAAGAGGATTAATGTAATAAACATATTTTCCATTTAACAATTTTATTTTTTAAAGCCTGGTGCAGGCACGTGTTTTTTGCTTGTTGGGTAAGTATGTATATTAATCTTCTTACCGCCTCTTAAATCAATTATCTCTAAATGATCTCTACATTTCCTGGCCAACGACCTTGTGTACTGTATGTGGTTATGCTCACTGACTTGTCAGACAGGATCTGCAGTTATTTTTTAAATACAGTCCATCCTTGCTTTGAAGATGAAAATATAATTAGTATAAAATACCTGTACACACATCCAGGGTCATAGGCTTAATTCTCATCCTCTCTATTGTAGACCTTGCATATTTCTTTGGGTCTCCTCTCAGAGTATAAATTGTCCCCATCATGTGATTGGACCTCCTGTAATACATTCGGGGTTTACTTCCAAATGTTTACTCTATGCTGGGTAATGGTAAAAAAGTAAAAGTGTAAAACTAAATAAACTGCGCTGGATGAAATGCTGTTTGTTGTTATTGATGTTTGTTGTTTTTGATGTTTGTTATTCAGACTTTAGCAGTAAGAAAAAACTCCCCCTGAAGTAAATATTCTCAAGAATTTTCTGCATAATCTGCAGTTTAAAATTTTATTTCCCTTTTTTATTTGAATAATTATCCATTTTATTTCTACTTGTCTTTGATTTCTGACAATTTCCCATGACTTTGTCATATATTTCGTAGCATATATTGTTTCAGCAGAGTTTTGCTTTCAGTCTCCTAAGCAGTGCTTTACAGTACTTGAATGCTACAGCCACACCTAATTAGATATGTTTTGGGACTAACATACGTACATATACATACTCATATGTATGTAACAGTACCTTTTTGGCCCTAATAATATAATGGACCCAATTTTTGTTTCTTCACTGACACATTTTTTTTGTACTAGATATAAAGATTCTATTGAATTGTTTTCCTCTGGTGAGCAAAGTGACACTTACGTTTGCCAAAAGAGTGGATATGATGAAGCGATCTGACGATCAAGCGATCTGACAATGGTGTAAAAATTCTAGGGCACAGAATGCAGTGCCTGAAGCATCTGTTTACAGTAAATTTGTATGTATTACTTCTTTTCACAGGTGTTTGTTGTAAATCAGGCAGCAAAGCAGACGGAATGAACAACCAAATGATGGAATTGCTCACACGTCCCGTCCATGTGCCGTTCTTCATCTACTATGGAAATTTCCAACCAGGAGATGCTCATTGATAGATGAGACCTACCAGGCCATGATTATTGATACAAGTGACCAATCAGGGCATGATTATTGATACAAGTAACCAATCCGGAGATGCTTGCTGATACACGATCACTCTTGACCATTAAGGTTAACTGTTTTGAAAGGAACAGAAATCAATGTATACTAAAGCATAGAAACTTAGAAGGCAGCTAAAATGACTTTGGGTGGGAAGACTGTGGCTTCTTTCATCTTCACCATTCTTAAACAGGTTAACGACAACAGAGGCTGTACAGATTAGTAGGGAGGAATTTCATGAAGAAGCGTGACATGAGAGCATGTAAAGACACCTGGAAGGTTTACAGACCGCAAATAACAGCCTTCAGTGGCAGCAGTCAGAGGCAGCCTGCTCTGACGTCTCAGCAGGACTGACTTCTTTGCTCAAATAGCTCCATTGTCATAAGATACTGTCAAATTAGGAATACTGGAATATATTGAGAGATGGATGATTCACAATGTGCACAATATTTGGTAATAGTAGACAATAAATAATAAGGCGACTTTTCTCTGAGCCTCACATTGCAGTGGACATTCAGTTGGCTCAATTTTTAAAATGATCAGTGACACTTTTACCAATTTTCGTATGATTGATTATCATTCTTATAATGACTCATGTCATATGTCAGTTTACAGTGTGTTTAATAAGCCTCAAAACATAGTTTACCCCTCTGTTTAGGTCTCTACAATGTATTGGGATTATGTGTGAAGTGTCCATGGTTTTTTTAACCTCACATGTTGTTCCAATCTAAACACTTTGAAGCATACAAAATAAAAGAGCTAAGAGAATGTTCATTGCAAAATGGTCCAGCTAAATCTATCTCTGATCATTAACAGCCAGAGCTCCGCATTTCCCCCAGTCAGTATATGTTGTATTAATCATTCAGAACATATAGTCCCACTACATAAGGTGCTCCTGATGCACGGTGCTAAATGTTACAGAAGAGAAAATCCTGTTTTCTCAGACTCCCACACCACTTTGTGAATGCAAATGGAACACAGTGTTCTATTTAGATGGGGATTTTACTTCCAGAGAGCAGCTCATTATGGTGGAAGCGTGCCTTGTTTCACATTCTGAGGGTGAGAAAAAGAAGTAATTGTAAGGAATCAACAGTCACCTACCATTGGATGTCACTGGTAAACTTACCATTTGACTTGTACAACCACTACTTGGTTAATCCAATTAAATACCATTGATACTACTTCACTTGTTGCAGAAAGAAAGGGGTTAGGTTTGGGGCTGTCAGGCTGATAGATTTTGTTTCTCAGTTAAGGTTCACAATCATCAAGGTCATTATGCAGAAGCATTCTTACATGAAGTACTTGTACTGTGGCAAAATGAGGCCATAAACCTGCTGGTGGATGAGAATGCCAAATTAATGTGTCCTTTAAATTAGAATGATAATTCAGATGGCTGATTCAGGCAGGGTGGTGTGCTCACAGCCAGCGCACTCACATCAGTACAGGGCGTGCTGTGTGCTTAGTAAAGTGAACATCAAATAGGCGAGAGTACGGGGAGCATTAGTCACAGAGTGCAAAGCGCCGCTTTATGACACAAAGAAGAAATAAACTGCTTGATGTTGAGTTTGGCTTGTCAATGACTCAGTGACTACATGGCATGATTATGAGCAGTTCATTTTACTCACATGATGGAGTCAGGTCGACCGCGATCTGGAGACTTCGGCGAAAATGTCCCCAGACACATGACTCATTACCTTGTGTCAGTTCCCCCCCAACAGAACAGCAGTACTCATATGTCAGAAGAAGACAGCTGTGGTCACAGAGGCAGGGGCAGATGAGATTAGCTGCATTTTTTTAAAAGAATTTTTCATTTTTATTTATATTTTTTTATAATTACTATATTATTGGCAAAGAGTTTCCTTTGGGTCATAAAGCCAAGCCATGTCTATATGCTACCATGAATCTCCTTGCAGGGGTTTTACTGTGTAGCCTGAAATCTCTGCATTCACACTGCTGAGTTTAAGCAGGATACTCAACCCAACACTCTCCAGCTGTTTCAATGTCTAAGGTTTACGTGACTTAATATGCACTGATGAGCCAAAACACTATGACTATCCCCATGTGAAGGGAGTAATGGTGCATGTTGAGGACTGGGTTATATTAGACAGTAAGCTAGCTTTTGGTTCTCATAGTCAACGTGTCAAATGCGGAAAATACTGTAATGGGCAAGGAATAAGAAATGACTTTGATATGGGTCAGATACTTATGGCCAGATGACTGGGTCCAAAACAGCAAGGCTTGTTAGGTGCTCCTGGTCAGCCATGGTGGGTACCTACTGAGAGTGGTCTGAGAAGGGCAAAATTACAACCAGGGTGTTGGGCAGCTGAATCTCATTGATGCAAGATGTGAATGAAGGTTATCCTGTGTTGTACAAACTAGCAGATGTGCTACTGTAGCACAAAAAGGCAGATGCTGAAAATAGGAGTGAAGTCCAGATATGTGGACAAGTCTGCAGGAGCTTTGAATATCACTCTATGTAAATTTACTCCTTCTCTGCCAAGTCAGATAGAGAACAGTGGTAGACAGCAATTTCCAGGTCAAGCTATATATACAGTATTCATTGGGATTTATGTTTGCTCCGTGATTGGGCTTTTAAGGAATACCGCTCTTCTTGTTTACCAGTAATTTCTTTTCTTTGTTTTGGTTCAGTTCCCTACTGGAACATGAATCTACCCTGAATGCATTTTTTGACTGAATTTCTGCTCCAGTATTTCATTTCAGTTTTTTCTTCAAGAGACACCAGTTTCCTAGGCCTGTTTCTAGAAACACAACCTGACAGCAAGATTCTGCCAGCACCATCTTGAAAGGACTGGGTAATAGGGTGTTCACTGGCCAAATAAAGGAAATTCCAGAAAAAAATGGCCCATAAGTTTCAAAAAGCATGCCAAGCAAGTAGAGGCTGTAGCATGGTGAAATCCACCAGCCCAGTCATACCTAGGGGGTATTTTCCATACGTCGCTTAAATCATCCTAGATCAGATGCCTCATCTTGGATGAGTCAGTGCTGGTGAAACTCATCCAGGATAAGTCAGTTTTTCAAACGCAGCTGTGTAGTAGATTAGTCTAGCTGGATCCATTCATTCGAGATAATTGTGCGCGCCCACGCTGCTTGAAATGCTCATGTGTATATCAAGTCTAGAAAACTTGATCAGCAAGTCTTTGATAGGCTGATACAAAATGACGAAAGAAAGGGCGCACATTTTCACACAAGCGGAGCAGGACCTCGTAATAGAAGGATATGAAGAATTTCAAGAACTAATATGCACAAGGAGTCACACGGCAAAAGCCCAAACCAGAAAAGACGACTGGCAAAAAGTGGCAGACAAAGTAGTTTTCATTGTACTTACTGAATGCAGCATTTCATTTCCTATGTGTGAGATTAATTATTATTTAATACAGTAAAATCCAGTTATAATGGATGTCAAGGGTCCTGGTAAAACAGTTCATTATATCCAAAATCTGTTATATTCAGAGTTGCTGTATGGCCAGAATACAACTACAGGACACCATTTACTCATGCCACACCCCAGCAGACACACTTGTGGTATAGATTATTATATTGTACATGTAGAAATCCAACTTTAACTGACCAGATGCGTGGCTATTAATAATCCTGACTACGTATCTGCACTGGATATCACCGGCATGACACGCGCCTTGTAGACGGAGCCTGCATGCCCGTTATACTCCAACAAAACTACAGCTAAAAGCAGCCCTGGGGACCAAATTGTTTGTCCATTATAAGTGAAACTCCGTTATATGCGACTCCACTATAATGGGATTTTACTGTATTTCATAATTCCAGATCAAACATAAGCACAATGAGAACATGGCAACAGATTAAAGTGAAGTACAAGAATATACTTCAAACTGGTAAATATTGGTATATAACTCTTAAAGAATTATTGACATAAAAACATCATATACATATATACTGTCACGCCCATGGGGGCGGGGTCGAGCGGGTGCAGCTCGTCAACGAGTGACGAGCATGCTAGATAAGCCGTACCAACCCGGCAGTCAGTGCGAAGTATTGAGCCGATGTCCAGATGCCATACTGAGCAGTTTTCCAGTCTCCTGTCTGCGCCCGAATCCTTGCCTTGCCTGTCACCTCCCTGTGCGATCCTCACCCTCTTCCCTTCCTTCCTCAGCCCAGCTCCTGTTCCTAACCCTCCTGCCCTGCTGAGCCCAGCGTCCTGCGTTTCCCCTTCCTCGTGTGTCCTGGTCCTTTGCTTCCGTGTTGGACACACCTCCCTGGCTACCCTCGCTCTCGGACAACGACAACGCATCCCGCCTGCCCCCTTGGTGCCTACGCCCCGATCTCCCTTTGGGGAGTTCTCGCTCGGAGCCCACGATCGGGCTGTGGAACAGCCCCTCCGCGTCCGGACTATCCTGTTAACTGATTGCACTTACCTATCTGCAATCTCAGTAAAATTCGTGTACCCCGCATTACTGGATCTCCGTTGTCCTTTGTTTCCCGACGTGACATATACACACACACAGACACACACTTAAATTTGTGTATATATACTTCGCCTAGTTTGACTTTGAATATAAGGTGCCAATAAATCTTTGAGGTACAATATTCCCCCTTGGCTACAGTGGCATCTTTCAAAAAGAATTTCTTCCGGGAGCAATAAAGAATCTTGCCAATCGTGCAAAATCCTCTCTGTATGAAATTCTCTTCTTATAATTTACACACCGATATCAACTGGTCACTCATCCATGAATGGCGAGGCCATGACTGATTGGATTTCAACGCACCGACACTGATTACGTGTACGAGCTAATCCTTGTTTACACGGAACGAACCTGCTCCGAGCAGGTTTGAAGATTTGGATGTGCTGCCATGACAACACATCAGCAAGACTTTCAAAAAACCGACAGATCCAGGATCATGCCAAATCGTCAACAATTACATCCGTCTAAATGAGTAATCCACGTACGAAAAATACCCCCCTAGTATACCTTGGCCCCATATCCATCCTTAACCACAGAACTCTCATCCAGTCAGCCTCTAGAGGTCTTGCTGATTGCTTTTATTGCCACATTATCACAATGTCTGTTATAAAAATGCATTAAAAGGCATGTTTCTTTTTTTTCATTGCTCTATCATCTTAGGATAAAATGTCAGAAGCCCTTTCATTTATTCAAGACAGATTTCAAGTACTGTGTTTATAATACTGTTCAATGCACTTTATTGTTACTGTACAGTATTTAATGCTGGTAATGTCTTACTGGGTGTAATTTATCAACTAAACTTTATTATGTGCACGTACTGTACACGAATGTCACGGAATTTACAAAGTCCACAGATGGTTCGCTATTATCTGTTGTTTCGGCTATCCGCGGTAAGTGATGCCACGCGTCACCCATGGACAAAGAGTTTCTACTGTATTTTCCTTTTGCTCGAGCACAGCATTTCCCATTAAGGTTAAAGTTCAACTTTAAACCACAACAGAGACTTCCAAGGGGTCTCAGGGTCTGTAACCTTGGCAAACCCAAAACGTGTGTAATGATGGAGGAGCTTAGCGGCCTTCTGAAAGCATTTTAGTGTTGACCTGGACGCTTGCTCCCTTCACTGACATTGCTTTTTTTATCCAGAGGCTCAGTTTGGAATATCTTGATTGAGTCATTGTAATGAGATACTTTCGGGGTAGGGGACCCAAAATCAGAGTGAACAGGAAACCTATTCATAGGGCAAGAGTCGCGGTCAGGGACGGAACGCAAGGGTCGGGAAGCCAGAAGGGAACATACACAGGGGGTTCCTACCCCAGGCATTCTGTCCTGGAGGGGAAGGGAAAGGCCGGCACAAGGGGATC
>JAODKE010000015.1:21300248-21312066 GCA_026779605.1 Mormyrus hasselquistii
ATCCCCAAAACCCTCTGCCTGTTTGACCCAACAGCTCCCCTTAATTAATTCAGGCGTTCTAATTAAATTAAGAGGAATTTAGGGTTTGTACGGTACCCCCCCCCCACCCCCCTCCTCCACATCCTGTAATCATTAATTAGTTTTGAGTGCTTTATGTATTTACTCCACTTTTGAATGAGTGCCAGTGAGCGGAAGGTAAAGAGAAAGAGTGAGTGAATCAATTCTGTGGTTCCCTGCTACGCTGGTGCTGCCAAGTCCTTCCATTATTTATCCCAGCTAACAGCCACCGTTCTAATGCACCACGGAGATGAATAACCGCGGCCTTCAGCACCGGCTTCTGATGCCTGCCAGGGTGCTGAGCGTGCTGTGCCCAATCCCTCTCTCTCTCTGCTGATATTAATCATTGCCTGCATTGCTAATTGTAATTTCCCTTCCTCTCTCCTTGTTTTTCTTCCCTCGCTTTGGTTCCCTTCAAACGGTAGGAAAAGAAATCAGCACTATATTCAGTCTCAGGAGATAAAGTTGGTTTTGCCCCCGGTAATTATACCCACAGAAGAAGGAGTTTTGAAGTCTGGAGCCTTCATCTGAGCTCCATCTCAGCCGCCACATTCAGACCAGCAGCTGCTGCATGAAGCTACAGCCAGATGAGACTATAGTACAGCTCCAACCCCTCCCAGATCCCAGCACGTGCCACTCGATGCCACTCGACGCCTGTGCATTCCCCTCCATGCAAAATCCAGGTCAGCCCTCGTTTGTCTTCATTATCACCGTTATTATCATCCATCCATCTTCCAACAACTAATCTTGGGCAGAGTTTCATGGGGGGCTGGAGCTGGTGCCAGCCAGCCTGGGGCCTAAGGCAGGGGTACGACCTGAAGAGGCTGTCAGGTCATCACAGGACACACATACGCACACACAGACATGCAGACACACACACACACGCACATGCACACACACACACCCCCATGCAGACACAATCACACATGCACACAAACGCATGCAGACACAATCACACATGCACATGCACACACACACCCCCATGCAGACACAATCACACACACATGCGCACATGCACACATACACACGCATGCAGACACAATCACACATGCACACAAACGCATGCAGACACAATCACACATGCACATGCACACACACACACACGCATGCAGACACAATCACACACACACACACACAAACTCCCATGCTACAAGCATCTTAGAAACACCATTTAGCTTAACAGTATGTCCTTGGACTGAGGAGAAGGAGATGAACATGCAGAAAGAAGAGATGGAATTTAAACCCCTAACATCTGAGGTATCGGACAACAGTGCTGACTACTGAGCCTTGACCATGATTATTATCATTGCTGTTAGTATTATTAAGGCTGTTAATGGTGGCACTGTGAGTAGACTGTTGCCTCAGACATCCAGGGTAGGGTTTCCATTAATGCCGGTATCTACCATTGAGGATAGTGAGGTCACATCCTCCATTGCTGATCAGGCAATTAAATGTTAGCTTAATGAATCATTAACACAAGTCGTAAGATCATAATTTACAATGTAGTCTTAAAAAAAGTTCTCGTAGAGCATGATCCACAACCCCCCTAGGGAGGACTGAAAGCTTTGACCTCAGAAGTTCCTGCTTGTGGACCTGTTTCAATTTCAATACCAGATCTTTAAGTGCGGAGGTTGCATGTTCTTATCATGTGAGACTAGCGCTGCTCCGTCTACATTGGTTTCTGCCCAGTCAGGAAACAAGAGGTTGGGGGAATTGGCGACACTAAGAGGTATGATTGTGTGCCATGCAATAAACTAGCAGCCCATCCAGGGTTTATTTAGAATTGGCTCCAGACCACAGCCAAACTGTAATGGTTAAGTGATTAATGGATGGAAGGAAGATGGATGGATTATTACTGTATGGTTTGCTTTGATTTTTGTTGTTGTACCTACTGCCACTGGAATTCCAGTGCTAACGATCCCAAAAGCAGCTTTCACTGTTGACAGGCGGTCGTCCTCTGCCGGTCTGTATAAGCAGTGCACTGCATACTATGTTTACACCAAATATTTCACCATGCTCATCTCCAGCTGTCACTGAAATACAAAAGGAAAATTACCACTGCCGGTCCTGTCAGCTTTAATATGGCCTCTCTGCCTTAATATGCGGCTCGCAGTGCAAAAGGTCGACCGTACATAAAGCCATTTGCAGGCCTGACTCTCCCCACCGGCAAGGCCAGAACATTTTCTCCTCTAATGAAATAACCACTCTTTATAACAGCACTTGTATGTCTTTGACCTGGAAATGAAATCACTAACCCAGTGTGTTTTCTAAACCAAATCATTTTGAAAAATTGCACAGGAAGAGAATGTTGTGGGTGTATTTCCTACTGCGGCACCAAAAGGGTAAGTTTCCACCCACCAATCACACGAATCTTTAGTTTGACCCGTGCTGTCACCTACCCTCATGCACATTAGGTGATCATGGCAGGAGTTAGGTCACCAGTTTCCCTACTGGGCTTTTGAGATGTGTTTTTGTTCTGAGAGTGACTGATTTAATGAAAGTGATTTAGTTCATCGAAGGAAACATGCTGATTCATTCCATTATTAATAGGTTGCCAAGCAGATGCCTTAATTCAAAGGACGTTATGCTGGTGCCACTTTTCATCATGTTATGGATTTACAACTACAGGTTTAGTTGCCTGGATAATACTAACTGTAACCTTAATAATGCATTGTGACCCAAACTGTCACAGGCTGGGGGGGGGGGGCAAGGGTGGACAGGTGTCTTGGTTTGTCATTCACAGTGATCTGGCTCTCCTTTGGCCCTAGATAACATACATCGCCCTGCTGAAAGCCAGAATTCAGCTCCTGTTTCCGCAGTAGCTGATTTTAACCAGGTAAACTGCCACCAGGGTTTCTGGGAACTTATGAGATGTGAGATGTGCTTCAAGTGCTGAATAGGCCTTGCTCACTTGCTTCAGTCAAAAATACATTCATAAGTAGGGAATATTGCAAGATATGTAAGATTTTAATTGAAGTTCCCTGCAAGCAGCTAAACAGATTCAAAAATCATTATTTTCAGAAATGAGAGTCTCCAAAAACATCTGTCTGTGGGCCAAGGGGAATGTCACGGAGAAAGCAGGAAAAGCATGTGCTTTGCTGTGTACACACTTAGTGCGGGCGGTCAGTGGTCCAGCGCGGGGGTTGCCACAGGCGAGCAAGCGGATCGTGCTCCTCACTGGTCAAGCCGCTTCCCCTGACATTTAAAGTGCGCTGGTATTTCAGATTTGCCAGATGCCACATTAAAGCACACGTCGTCACATGCTGTCGGTGACATATGTCTGTTTGGGCACGAGAGACCATTAAAAAAACGGGAAAAAACAAAGAGGCAGAAACAAAAGCGGACACAGAACCAAATGATCCATAGAATATTATTCTAAATCTGAAAACAACATTATGATGCGAAAATATTTGTATTTCTGTGATATTTTTCATACCTTGAGGCTCAAAGTCACATTTCCACACGGAGTTTGTTGATCTACTCCATTTCTATTCATTGATGTTCTTGTCAAACTCCGATGTTTATTGACACAAACATGTACACAGTGTTACCCTTCGCTTGACCGTGTCATGGTTTGTGCAGCGTTATCCTCATTTTACACCTCATAATGACAGTGTCTAATTGCACCATTAATACTTATGCAGGCTGTGTGGAGTCTGGGCTTTTTTTATTTAAAGTTTTCCGCTGCTGATTTCCACATCTGTAGATATGAAAATCCTGAGAGGGCTGTTTATGCGTAAAAACCAATGGGAGTTAGTATAACAGCACAGAGCCGGATTTGGGACCGTTCTGGTGATACCATGGCAATCGATCAGCAGCCTAATAAAGCCTCGGTTAGTTAGACCCAGCTGAGCCCGATTGGACTGATCACCTTTTAGGATTTATTTGGTGTTAGCTGGATGTGGTCTTTTGATGAGTGTATTTGTGAAGGATTGAGGGGCCAAAATGTACCCCAAGGTAAAAATGGTTTGTCGGCTGGGATTTTGTTGTTGATTACCATGATTTTGTGCATATGTTTGTGTAGAACCCAGAAGTCCTGCCCCCATTTCACCGAGCTCCAGCCCACAAACACTGCACCACCAATACAAGGCAGGTGCCAAAAATTCTTAAAATAACTGGAGGTCCCATCAGTGGACCTTTAAAAGGCAAGAGAACTGAAGCTGTTGGATCTTCAGGCTACGCTGTACAGCTAGATAACTGGTTTAGCAAAGCCGCTTTGCATCAAGATATGTTAGGTAAACAAATGCATAAAAGTTTTGGCGGCTGAGAAACAGGGTGCTCTGATGTGACGGAAGGGTAATTTTAGCAGCCGGCGGTCAGTGCACAGTCATTCAGCATCGTGCAGGACCATCAAAATGCCCGTAAACAGCCGAGTTCACAGGAGTTTCCGTGCTGACATTGCTCTCTGATCTTGGATTGAGTCCAGACTAAGTGACAAATATTTTGATCATGCCAGGAGTGCAGGCATCACGCAAGCTTGGGGTCAAGAGCTCTCGCGCTGAACATGAATACAGATTGGAAGAGGCCCACTGCATGGGAAGGGACCCGAGCCCCTGACAACAGATGCACTGCAGAAATGCTGTCAGAAGGCCAGCTGGTCACCCTGGCGATGAGGGCGTGTCCATATGAAATGTGGGGCAGTCTCTGAATATGGATCTGCTTGTGTGTTCATATGCCTGTTAGTACACACACTCATTTATGGATATGTATGAGTCACATGTGTGGCTTTGCCCTCCCCATGACAACAGATATTCAGATTAACTCACTCAAAGGACTCTAGCTTGACTGATCTGATTCAAATTCCAGTTTTAAAAAAAAAAGCATGAGTCCAATTGAAAGGAAAATGAAACCAGTAGTGTGTCGGTCACCCTGGATGGCCTCCGGAGGCCTGGCACCCTGTGCTGGAGAGACGGCTGTTTCGGGGGAAGAGGCGCGATCTCCAGCCTCGGGCCTGAGGCCGGTGACAACCCCCCCATCCCACCACCCAGGGAGAGTGTCAGCACCACATTTTTCCAGTGGAAGAATCTCCCCCCACCCGGTCCCTGTGTGAACTGTACTACTGCTGTATCACCTCAAGCAGAGGTTTCTGAGATTTGTGAACCTTTCTGAGTGATCAAATGCTAATAAGCCTGAAAGAAAATCCGCTACAGGTAACTAGCAGGCAGCACAGATTCTTAGCCTGGTAAGTATACAGCCGGGCTACTGTTCTGCAAGAAATGACAGGCAAGATGAAAGCAATGTTCTCCATACCAGACACTGGAAACTGTGAGTGCCTTCTTAACAGAATTGCAACATGACATAAGAAAGTGAAGACGACCTGAAACCCATTCACCCTGTCCTCTTTGCAGTCTCTGTGTGGTCAGCACGGAACTCTGGGTGTATGCGTACATTGCAGAATGCAGAATAAGATCAACAAATCAGTGAACATCGAAGCTCGTATCTGCTGAGCAGGGGGATTTAAAAAATGGAAATCAATAAATTAACAAAACAGTAGTACTCTTGGGAGGAATGCAAAAACCTTTTCTTATTAAAATAATCGTGTAATTAAAGGAAAAAATCTACTCTAATCTTTTTTTCCTCTCTTTCTTGGTTTTTTCATTAACCAGTTTTCATGTTTGAAGTTTATGACTTATCCTCACAAACAAATAATTGCTGCCTATCCTGCAGGGAATATAACACATTTTAATCAGTTCTAACCTCCAGCTTTGACATGTAAATTTAATTTTCCCAGATTTAATATAATATATTTTTTTCCTCTGCGATGTAAATATATGCATATTTCATATTAGTATGAGAAATTGCCTTTTTCTTCCCAGCACATAATGGTACAATAAGGAGGCTTGAAGCCTGAGGTGGGATCACGCAGCAAGTGGATGTTTCTGGAATGTGCTCAGTCTCGTATGGTTCAGGCGTGGGGGCCAATTCATCACCCCTGAGGTGAGAGCTGAGTGCTCCTGTTTTCTATCAATCAAAGTGGTCACATGGTCACTCAGTATAGCAACATATTGGCTGTCAATGAGTCAATCAATGAGACTTACTGGCAAAGCCATCGACCGAGCAGTGCTACACTGATAGGATTATCTGCCCCATTCTTTTTTTTTTTTTTTTTTTTTACTGTAGAGAGCTGTTTGTTTTGTAATTAACCATTCTGTAAAAAAAATGTGCCTGAGGTAAAAATTATATTTGTGATTAGTCTCAGTCTTTGGTGGGACTGCCAGGGACTGTCTTCAAGGAAGGGCTGGTGGGCTCCACTTGTCTCCAGTATGGACGTCTCCAGCTAAGGGTTATGTTATGCAGTCATGGTGTATAGCTACCTTGCAATTTATATTATTACTATCCAGTTGTAATTTTAAGAGTATAGGGCCACTCAGATCCAATGAACCTAGTTAGGGGTTCCTAAGGCAGAGGCCCGGTGATAATCCCCAGAGGAGCACCTGGGACCTGAAGAACTGCTTCCAGCTCGACCATGAAACCAACTCAGCCACATCTGCACTTCATTAAGATCAGTGTTGTTCCACTTGCACTTAAGGACTATGCCGATACAGCCACCATAGACAAGAAAGTAATTACCTGCATACAATCTCCAAGGCTGATGTGCAATAAGCAGGTATTAAAGCTAGATTCTTAACATAATGAGAAAAAGTTAAACCTTAACGTTCTCACGTGTCAAGTTCAGAATCTGGCATAGCAGGTATCCATGTGGGTGATTTAATATCAATTCACGTCTCATTGAAATGAGTCTTCAAAAGGATTTTATGCTGTGATGCAAAGATTAATTTGCTGTTGTTTAGGGCATGACTGGGGAGTATATGAATAGTAAATTTGCAAAGGATGGAATACACTGTGCTTCTGCAGAGCCGATGCCTGCAGCTCCAAGGTGTCCTTTGTGTTACCATGACACTTTTACTGTGCTTAATTCACAGAACATTCATATTCAAGTAAATACAGGCATATGCTTTTAGAACATTTCATTTGTGTCAAAAACACGGTGCAATTAAATATTTCTTCACTCTCATTTTGAAGTACCGGGATGCATTTTTTTATTAATAATCACTGCTTTTCATGGAAAATGCTTGCGACAAATGATATTTCATTAATGTAACACTTAAATTACTGTTTGTCAAATCACTGATTATGTTAAAGCTGCATTTTAAAATGTATTTGCTGTGATCTTGGACTTTTGAAAACATTATTTGCTATCTTTTTAAATAATAATGAAAATCACTCCATTAAAAATGCCACAATTAATAGTTTCTATATGCATTCTATATAAATGATTATTATAAATTTTGTGAGATTGCATTCCTGCTCACAATCACGTACTGTATCATGACTGAGAGACACAAAAGTTGTGGAATTGGGAAGGAGAAAGGATGTGCCCAAAAGGATGTGCCCAAAAGGATGTGCCCGACTAACATTTTCAATGAAATAGAGCACAGCACCCAGACAAAAGGATGGCAGCGCCTGATGTCTGACTCAAACTCATTTTCTAATTTTTCAAGTGTTATTTGACACCACACTGCCATCACAACAGATCAGAGGCATCGGACGTGCAGCAGTTATGAAGGATACTCAGAATGCGGTTCCATGCGGGATTCCAGTGGCTGACTTTGATATATTACCTCTCCTTTGGATGATTGGTCGATTTTAGGTTTCGGCGGAGTATTGCAATCATTAGCTGGATTTTGTCAGGACCATCTGGTATTCCCAATTACCGAGCGAATTAATGTGAGGGTGATGGAAAACAACAAAAAAGCAGCCCTAAACGGTGATGGCCAAGCACATCATTCATGCGAGGACTGTGTTCACGAGTAGAAGTGCGACTGTCTTATAAAGCAGCTGTTAACGTCTCGGTTCATGATGGAGATTATCATATATATGGTGGATTATTCCTTTTGCATAAATTGCTGCGTGTGTGCGAGTGTGAAGTCATGTCTGTTATTTGTGCTGCTACATGTATTTAATGATTTGTATCATTAGTGGAAAGAGCTTTGTGTTTCTCTTTACTTTAAATTGGAAACCTAGTCAATTAAAAGAAGGCAGATTTCAAAGGGAAATCACAGAAAGAAAAAAAAAAACTATTGACTTTCATAAAGTGTCTTACTGTATTTTATACATGAAAAACAATTACATAAAGAGTAAAAGATTTGTTATATTCCTATTAATGAGACCAGGGGGGTATTCCACGAAGCTGGATTAAGGGAAAGTCTGACTTATTTCGACAAGTCTGGGTCATTTAAGTGGGAGTCCCGTTCCATCAACGTGTCTTAAATGAATCGCCGCTGAGGTACAATGGTAATTTAGGAGAGTGAACAAGTCTGTTCCGGACCAGGTTAACTGTCTCGCTTCGTTAAGCGTTGTCTCAACGTCCAAAGTGTGGGAACAGATTCCCAAAGGATCTTTCCGTCAGACGACATTCCGTGCTCTCACTACTCATGTCATGTAATAAATATAATAGCGCCGATGAAAATCACGTCTCAGGATTCCAATTAATTCCAAAGTAATTAAAAGCGTACCCATATTACAAAGGTCAAACATGAAATGCAGTGACTGAAATTGAAAAAAAAAAAAAAAGTTAAAATATTATGAACAGGAAGATATTTTATATTTTGTTTACTTGAAGTCTAGTTTTAAGCAGAAAGTTGAAAGTTTATTCGTAAAATAGTAAAGACAAGATACAATTAATTGTGCAGAACATTTCATACAGATGCGACTTAAAGTATTGTGGCGATCCAATTGGGGTTGGTGTGTGACGTCAGGAATATTCCCAGCATTCCCCGGTGTTCAACTGTTAATTATGTTCTGGTTTTGTCTTTATTAGAGTGTCCCGTGATGTTTAAAATTTGCCTGATGTTTATTTAGTTTATGTCATTATCTTAGGTATTAGTTTGTGTGGTCGATGTGCATGCTCCCATGATCGGGATTAAGGTTGCCAGTAGTGGGTAGTGGACTGGCAACGTGGATGAAGAGTACTGACTAGAGCGTTATTGTAGTTGTATGCTGCATAACACTCATACCAACTCATGTAAATGAGACATGGCTGCTGCACCGGTTTCTCCAATAGGTTTGTTCAAAGCTAATCTGTTGAATAATGAAGGACCTGTTCAATAGAAGTTACCTGCCTTGGATTCCCTTCGGGAGCTTTGCCACGGTATTTTACGGATATCAAATAATACAGAATAACATTTTATGTTAAGAATGACACATGAACACAACTCAGAAGGTTCCCCGGTGGCTATAGGGATTGAACCAGGAACTTTTGCAGTGTAAGGTGACAGTATAAACTACCGTACCACCACGCTATTGTATTACGTACGTGTAACATTTATGTAACTTGCGCATTTAGTCTGTCTGCAATTCTTCGCCAAGCCAACTCCCTGGCTTTATTTATGGCCACAGTATTGCCATTTTTAGTGATTACAGCTCCATCAATAGCGTTTGTTCTTTGGCGGAAAAAACACCGTATGAGCCTTGTATGAGCCTTGATTAGATAAAGCTGTGTGTTAGTGGAATGACTTGAGGCTAAGTTTAGAGATGGCACTAGTTTGAGTCTGACTTTTTTGGGAAAGTCTGGCTTTCTTCAGCTACTTTCATGGAATACCCCCCAGATCTAGCTTCAAATTTCCATATTTTATAACTGAGCTGACAGGAGTGAAGAGCCTTTATCCCATAATAAATTGAAGTGTCAGCCTGTAACTAACCTGACAATATTATGTATTTATAACAACAAGCAAATTGCATTCCACTGTACATTAAAACAACAACAACAATAATAATAAAATAATAATAATAAGCTGGATGTAACGGAATGGGCTCGGAGCTGCACTTATTTTCATTATTAAGCTCAGCCTACAATTCATTCCCCTAACCTATGGGTGCAAGATCCCCCCTCCCCCAAACAAAAAACCCAAAGGAAAAAAAAAACACTTGAATTTCAATTGCCCGTTGAGTGTAGAGAGGCCGCAGCCCATACACTCAGAATCATACCATTACTGGGGGGCAGTGAAGTTGGGACTAATTAAAACTTATTGATCAGCCCTCCGTATGGCCAGCGGTCTGCTGTTTGATCCCAAAGGCACTATTACAGCTCATTTACAATCACATGCTGTTTGTATTCCATGTTTAAATTTTATATCAATTGAACTTATGAACTCTTTAGTGCCCATCACTTTCTATGTTAACATCAATAGATAGATCTTCCATCCATCCATCCATCCATCCATCCATCCGTCTGTATGTCTTCTGACAGCTTAGGCTGTATAGGGTGGCTAGGCTTGATTAATAAAATTTTATTTCATATTGAATATAACTAGTGCCCTGCAATGAGTGGATGTCCCAACCTGGGTTGTTCCCTGCCTTGCATCTATAACCTCCAGAATGGGCTCTGGACCCCCTATGACCCTGAAGAGAACAAGAGGTTACAGAAACCGGATGAATGGATGGATAAATATAATTGGAAATCGTTACAAAAACTTTCACAGAGGACATTAAAGACCAGAAAGAAGAGAAGAAACAGAATGTGCAGAATAATATTCAATGAAAGAAGCAGCAGTAGTAATAATAATAATAATAATAGGTCAGCACTCCTGCCTCCTAGCAAGAAGGTCTGAGGTTCCATCCTGGGACCTGTGGAGTTTGCATGCTCTCCCTATGTTCATGCGAGTTTTTGCCGGGGACTTTGGTTTCCTCCTACGGTCCAAAAGTATGCAGGGCAGGCTGATTGGCGTGTCTAAATGGGCCCTGTGAGTGTATGTGCCCTGCGGTGCATTGGCTCCCGCCCAGGGTTGGTTACTGCCTGCACCTGTTGTTCCCGGGATGGGCTCCGTCGCCCCAGTGGGGATTAAGCAAACTGGATGGATAATAATAACATTCATAGTAAAAAGGTGATCCTATAGTACTTGTGCAAATAAACAGCAATAACAGAAAGCATTACATAAAATACCTCGGTGATGTAAAACAGCAATGGGAGCATGTCTGTTATTTAATTATTATTAATAATTCATTGCAAGTAAACTTCAAGCAGGTCCTGGCTGTCAGGGATTTGATTTGATGCTGGTTATCTGCTGTGTGTCACTCTGGCTCAGCTAGTTGGCTGTCTCTCGAAAGAGTTTCACTCAGAGGCAGCGGCTCCCGCTAACGTCTGCTGTTAGGCTCCGCTTTGCTTAGTGTGATTTCTAAACAAATGCATTTTAAAGCACATATCCTCAAACAGGACAGGGCTCCCTGAGGGTCTGGGCTCCATCTCATCTGGCTCTCGTTTTTTCTGTCGACAGTTGCAGGCAACTTCTCTTTCAATATAATTCTCATTCAGATCTAGCTACTTTTTTTTTAACATGTTTTACCTCTGGGCACTCCTGTGTTGTGTTTACAGTGATATTTTGATATGTTTGACTTATTTTTGGCAGTGCTCTATTTGCTTTCTTCTCCAATTTAAAGCTGAGCTGACAAGAGTGAAGATCAACGATTCTTCAATGCGGTAGACGGGCTGCAGAACAGGAACCTGTGTGAGTGTGTGAAGGGAGCAGAAGCAAGTGTGAGCGTGTGAGAGGAGCAGGGGCCTCTGTGAGTGTGTGAGAGGAACAGGCGCCTCTGTGAGCGTGTGAGAGGAGCAGGGGCCTCTGTGAGTGTGTGAGAGGAGCAGGCGCCTCTGTGAGCGTGTGAGAGGAGCAGGGGCCTCTGTGAGAGTGTGAGAGGAGCAAGGGCCTCTGTGAGTGTGTGAGAGGAGCAGGGGCCTCTGTTAGCGTGTGAGAGGAGCAAGGGC
>JAODKE010000015.1:21337590-21355795 GCA_026779605.1 Mormyrus hasselquistii
ATCATCATCATCATCATCATTAATATCATCATTCAATTTGTTACATTCTGTTGAGTTATTACATAATGCAGCATTTTTACATAACGCGCTGTTACCCATCCAACAGCCTGTCAGTGGATGGTGCTTTTTCCCTCCTCGGACCACTCTCAGTAGGTACTCAGCATGGCTGACCAGGAGCACCCTGCAAGCCTTGCTGTTTTAAAGATGATCTGACCTGGTTGGCTGGCCAACAATGATCAAGGTCACTCAGTCCTTTCTTCTACATGTCACTACGCATCCTGATTATTAATGTATCCTAGTCCTTGAGAAACATCATTTTTATGCTTATTGGCATGTAATCATATATAAAATATGTATGTGAAGCATACTGAATGCTCAGTTAAGTAAAATGAAGTGTAATATATTTAAAAAGTATATATTTTTGTTTTATTATCTCACCCACATTTGAATAAAAGTTGTAGGTCAACTAATCAATGAACAACTAAAAAAAAATCTTTAAGGTTAACAAACTTGAAAAAATGAATCACTGGAAAGAAGCTGATGATTTCCATCTCTATATAGCTATAAATAAACCATGAAGAAATGAGCTGTTCATTCTGCGATATGTGCAATTTACCATTCAGTGTTATAAAATGTCAACATTAATTCAACACATAAATTGCATTTTGCATGCAGCAGCACTGAAAATAAAGCGACAGTCAAAATTTGCAACATGCTATCATAGATAAAAGACTATTTAGAACAGCCTACTTTCTAGCAGAAAATGAATTGCCTGATTTAGTTTTGAGTCATACAGTTTGATTTCAACTGAGCTGTCATCAGGTGGGGCAAGATGAAGAGGAGGAAAAAGAGGGTGGGGAAATAAGGCAGAAAGAAAGGACAATAATACGCAAGAATATTCAAAAAGGGACTAAGGTCAGTGTCATAATACTGTAAGAATCCCAGATGCTAATTCAGTAAGGAGCAATGACTAGAGCAATTCTACATTAATTGATGAGGACAGAGGAGAATAACACTGGTCAAAATTTTATCTGTGCAAATATTTAGGTTAGATGGTTAATGGTTTTTTTTATATCTGTTTAATGAGTATGATTCCCAAATAAAGTTTATGAATTGGCCCCATTGAGGCAATTATGGGGATACAGAGTAACACCCATGCTATATGGACACGCCTCTAAATCATGGAATTCAGGTGTTTCATTCAGACCCATTGCCACAGATCTAGAGCTGAAGATGTCTGCCCGAACCCAACGGGTCCCATCGGGACCCGACAGGTTTCGTTCGGGTTCGGGCTTGATTTCTATCATTTTACACGGGCCCCGGCCGGGCTCGGGCTAGCGCAGGAAATGAGTGGTCAGGTGATGCATTTCGATTAGTGTGAGAAAGATGCGAAAATGGATGCTGAGGAGATGAAACGGAGACTAGCCTCTGGAATAAATGATGTTTGAAAAAATGTATCAATGACTCATTCTTGATACGTGAGCACATGAGCTGTGTGCGTGCGCACATTTGAATAATGTTGGGCTGTAAACAGGTTCGGGCTTTTAAAAAGCTGTCAGTCAATATGTACTTGTCGGGTTCGGGCCAAATTCTGTCGGATTCGGGCCTTGTCTGGCCTAACTTTTAAGGTGCGATTACAGCTCTACACAGATCTATAAAATCCAGCACCTAGCCATGCAGTCAGGTTTACTAACATTTGTGAAAGTATGGGTCATTCTAAAGAGCTCAGTGGATTCAAGTTATAGAGTTATAGAAATTTACTATAGAGATTTACTGTCATCCACAAAGAAAACAAGCAGTTTCGCTGTACAATGAAATTCTTCATTGTGACTTTGGACGAGCATGTTATTGTCATAGGATGCCATCTTTGCAATAAGTCAGTTCATGAAATTTCTTACCTGCTACTGTAGATATTCCATGGGCAACTATAAGTGTTATTATGGCAAAGTGGAAGTATTTAGGAAAAACAAAAATTTTGCCACATAGTGGTAGACCATGTAAAGTAACACAGTGGGTCGCCAAGGTCTGAGACGCATAGTGCGTAAAAGTCGCCAAAGCTCTGTTGACTCAATAACTGCATAGTTCCAAACTGTCACGAGATAAAAGACCAAAGACTCTAGGCAGGTGTGTAGCAAACAAGAGAGATTTGCTGAACTGAGACTGTAAGGGGTCAAAATAAGAGGGTGAGTACAGTGATGGACACAGGTAGACAGGAGGAACAACATCAATGGCCGGACTAATGAGACAAACAGATACTTAAATACAAAGGGGTAACAAGCAATCAGGCGTGGCTGACAGGAGGGTTAGGCGGACATGCTGGGCTACAAGTAACACAAACTTCCTCTGCCATTAATCTCATCACATAAACTGTGCACCAGAAGCTTCATAGAATGGTATTCCATAGCCAAGCAGCTGCATGCAAGCCTCACATCACCAATAGCAATGCCAAGTGTTGGATGAAGTGGCATAAAGCCTGCCACTACTGGACTCTGGAGCAGTGCAAACATGTTCTATAGAACAATGAATTACATTTTTCTGTCTGGCAGTCTGATGAATGAGTCTGGGTTTGGTGGATGCTAGGAAAACGTTATCTGTTTGACTGTATTGTGCCAACTGTGAAGTTTGGTGAAGGAGGGATAATGGTATGAGGTTGTCTTTCAGGGATTGGGCTAGGCTATTTAGTTCCAATGAAGGGAACTCTGAATATTTCAGCATACCAAGACTTTTGGACAATTCCATGCTTCCAACTTTGTGGGAAGGTGCTTATCTGTTACAGCATGACTGTGCCCCAGTGCACAAAGCAAGTTAATGACCAGGTACACTAATACCTTTGTCCAAATATTGTGTGATAACACAATAGAACACAAGAAATTTACAAATGAGAGGAGGCCATTTGGCCCATCAAGCTTGTTTAGGGAGAATTTAAATAATAGCTCAGAGTTCCATCATCCATCCATAATCTCCCGCTAATCTGAAGTCGGGTCGCGGGGGCAGCTGCCTCAGCAGGGAAACCCAGACTTACCTTTCCCCAGCCACTTCATCCAGCTCCTCTGGGGGAATCCCGAGGCGTTCCCAGGCCAGCCGAGAGACATAGTCCCTCCAGTGTGTCCTGGGTCTTCCCCGGGGTCTCCTCCCAGTGGGAACACCTCACCAGGGAGGCATCCAGGAGGCATCCTAATCAGATGCCCGAGCCACCTCATCTGACTCCTCTCAAAGCAGAGGAGCAGCAGCTCTACTCTGAGCCCCTCCTGAATGACCGAGCTCCTCACCCTATCTCTAAAGGAGAGCCCAGCCACCCTGCGGAGGAAACTCATTTCGGCCGCTTGTACCCACGATCTCGTTCTTTTGGTCACTACCCACAGATCGTGACTATAGGTGAGGGTAGGAACATAGATCGACTGGTAAATGGAGAGCTTTGCCTTTTGACTCAGCTCTTTCTTCACCATGACAGACCGATGCAGCGCCCGCATCACTGCGGATGCCGCACCGATCCGCCAGTCGACCTCCTGCTCCATCTTCCCCTCACTCGTGAACAAGACCCCGAGATACTTAAACTCCTCCACTTGGCGGAGGACCCCATCCCCGACCCAGAGAGAGCATACTACCCTTTTCCGACTGAGGACCATGGTTTTGGATTTGGAGGTGCTGATTCTCATCCCAGCTGCTTCACACTCGGCTGCAAACTGTCTAAGCGAGAGCCGGAGGTCACGTTCTGATGAAGCTAACAGGACCTCATCATCTGCAAAAAGCAGAGAGGTCACCAAACCGGACACCCTCAACGCCCTGGCTGCGCCTAGAAATTCTGTCCATATAAGCTATGAACAGAATCGGTGCCAAAGGGCAGCCCTGATGGAGTCCAACCCTCACCGTTCCACGGTCAGGGCGAAAACCACACTCTTCATCCTGGATCCGAGGTTCGACAATCTGGCGGACCCTTCTCTCAAGAACTCCCGAATAGACCTTACCCGGGAGGCTGAGGAGTGTGATCCCCCTGTAGTTGGAGCACACCCTCCAGTTCCCCTTTGTAAAGAGGGTTACCACCACCCCGGTCGGCCAATCCTGAGGCACTGCCCCCGAAGTCCACGCGATGCTGCAGAACAAGAGAGTCCCCAGGAGGAGTGCTCTCCAACACCCAAAGGACTCCAAAAAGGGTAGGTATTCTGAACTGTCGCTTGGCGCATAAGCGCAAACAACAGTCAGGACCCGTCCCCCCACCCAAAGGTGAAGGGAGGCTACCCTGTCGTCCACTGAGGTAAACCCAAATGTATAGGCGCCCAGTGAGGGGGCAATAAGTATGCCCACCCCCGCTCGGCGCCTCTCCCCGCGGGCAACTCCAGAGTGGAAAAGGGTCCAACCCCCCTCGAGGAGACTGGTTCCAGAGCCCAAGCCATGGGTCAAGGTGAGCCCGACTATGTCAAGCCGGAACTTCACAACCTCGCGCACCAGCTCAAGCTCCTTCCCCATCAGAGAGGTGACATTCCATGTCCCCAGAGCTAGCATCTGTATCCGCGGATCGGACCACCAGGGTCCCCGCCTTTGGCCGCTGCCCAGCTCAAGTTGCACCCAACGCTTATGACCCATCCTATGGGTGATGAGCCCATTGGAGGGGGGACCCACATGCCTTGTTTAGGCTGTGCCCGACCAGGCCCCAAAGGCACAGGCCTGGCTCCAGGGGGGGGGCCCGTTGACCCATGTCCGGGAAAGGGACTCCGTGGTTTCATTTTCTTTCTCTTCATAGTTGTTGTATGAGTCGCATTTTGTCTAGTTGCTCACCCAGGACCTGTTTGCCTTAGGTAACCCTACCAGGGGCATGAAGCCCCCAGCAACTTAGCCCCTGGGATCACTGGAACACACAAACCCCTCCACCACAATAAGGTGTCGGCTCCAGGAGGGGAGCTCAGAGTTGTTAAAATCGTATCTAGCTCTGATTTAAAGGAACCCAGGGTTTTAGCTTTGGCTACACTAACAGGAAGACTCTTCCATACTCTAACAACATGCTATGCAAAGAAGTGCTTTCTCAAATCCATTTAAAATTGTTCTCCCGCTAATTTCCACCTATGGCTACAGGTTCTAGTCTTTAAACTAATATTGAAGTAGCCCTTTGGCTGAACAACATCCAGACCTGTTAGAATCTTATATACCTGGATCATGTCCCCCCTTAGTCTCCTTTGCTCAAGGCTAAACACATCCAGTTCAGCTAAACTCTCCTCATAAGACATTCCTCTAAGACCAGGAATCATTCCAGTAGCCCTCCATTGCACCTTTCCAAGGCAGCACTGTCCTTTTTAAGGTATTGTGACCAAAGCTGCACACAATATTCTAGGTGGGGTCTTACTAAGAAATTGTATAATCATAACATACATTACAGTGTCATATGAAGATGAAACAGAGTTGTTCTGTTCTTAGAAAAGTGTAAAGCAAAAAGTGTTGAGCAATAAAAAATAGACAAGACTAATAGTGTAATGTAGTCATCAAAAAAGTATAAAAATACACAGTAACATTTTGCTAGGTTTTTGTGATGGTCAAGTCAGTTATACTGTTATAACTGATCATATTTTTACATTTTTTCAGTACCGATTTCAAGATAGTTAGCACTGGTGAACCACATCTCCCCTGTCGCTCAGTGGGTAGTCCTGTGGCTTCATGTTTTTGGGATAGGGGGTCTGAATCTCAGCTTTGTCTGTGTGGAGATTGCACATGCTCCCTGTGTGTGGGTTTATTCCAGCTCATGTTTGATTGGGTGTATGACTAATTTGCTCAGCTTGTGTGTACGTGCAGTGCAGTGAATTAGTGTGCAATCAAGGGTGTCCATTGCTGCTTCCTGGGAAGTAGCTATGGATAAACCAAAGGCAGACTTTAAGTTAAAATCTGCGTTTCATCTAAAGCTTTTTAAAAAATTCTCCCATGTCTGGCAAAAAATCAATACATATTACACAAAATTTATACATCAAAAACTGACTTTCATGGCGACAAGAAATATTGTTTATAAAATAATAATAATAATAATAATATGTAAAAAAACTCAGGAATATTAAAAACAAAGTTTAGTTCAGTAAACTGTGGGGATTTGAATTTTCTGTAATGCTTCTTTGCATATTAAGGATGTTGAATTTGACGTTTTCCAATTTGTGCGCATTGCAGTGATGCAAACTTGCCAGTATGCAGGAGTATATCTACCTCCTGAGAGACAAAACTGCATGATCATCTCTTTGTCAGGGAAATACATATGATCATTTAACAAGTCATCTGAAAATATGAAAGAGCTTTTTAAACATTTTTTGGAGGCATTCTTGCCTCTCCATCTTTCTGATGGTAGACATTCCGCAGTTGTTTCTCGATTCATTATTCCTGTTGTGAACCAACGGGTAGAGGATATCACAGGTAGTATATGATGGTTTACTCAGGACCACGGATAACTGTCTGTCAGTACGGTCCAGTCTATCAGCTAATAACAAAGCTACTTATCCTAGTGTAGCAGCTGGTAAGTGCCTGACAGTAAAGGAAATTAACTTCTAACTAATTAGTTGTAGGTCCCAGAAGGGTCCTGCTGTTTACCCTGAGTAAAAGTTAAATGAGTGTAAAATGATACGTAATTCAGGACGAGAGAGGCATATAACTTGGCAAATTGTGCTAGTCACCTTCATGCCTCAAAGTCAAACATACATGACATACTTCATGTGTGCAATTCATGTTTTTTAACATTCACTGTGTATTCAAGTTCCTGAAAACACAGTCGATGGACCTTCTTCCTTGCAGTGTTTGCAAAACATGAACAGAACATTTTGCCTCATGAACCCCTTAATCATCACTACTGAAAGCAGGATCTAGCTGACTTAATGTCCATGTAACTTGGTGCACAAATGATATTTCCTATGAATTACTATATCAAACAGAGAACACAGGGTGGGAGTTATTGTAGGGACACTTTGTATGTGTGTGTGTGTGTGTGTGTGTGTTGGGGCGGGGGGGAGATGCGTTAATGGTTCTTGTTGGCTGTTCTGAAAATACACCTGACAGGTTTGATTACAGTTCTCTCTAAGTTTAATTCCTTCAGATGGTTCCTCTCTACAGCAGTGCGTTGAGCTATGTTATAATTAACTTGGCTGCCAAGAGATATTATATATCATCAGATGCTCACTGGCCTTAGGAAGTCAAAAAGTGGCAGTGGTATTGTTCAGTGCCTAATCAGGTCAAAGCCATGGCAACTTTAATTACAGTTATTTCCAAGGTACTGGTTAGCGTCCATAACAACAAATCTTGTCATATGTCAACTTTTGTATCTTTAATAAAGCCTGTGAGGAAGCAATTAGGTTCAATCCCCAATCCAGTGCCAGAGAGACCCCAATGCGTCAGTAAATATGTCACATTAAACTCTGACTATTGTGAGATTACGTGCCCTGTGACTCAGCTAAGAAATACTAAGAAAAAAATACAGACAGGAAGCTCTTTTTCTGTGAAAAAGTCTTGAATTGCAAGTATATATGAATCTATATGATGCTGCTACCATGATCTGTATGGCTAGCAATTCATTACGGGTTTATGGTGATCGTTACAAACATGCTTTCTGAGTTTGAGTCTAAGAGCCAGAAAGGTTGATTGATCTCCCCAGAGGCTATCACATGGCTGGGAGAAAAGCAGTCCCATTCCCTCTGGAGGAGAAGTGTATCCCTAGGGATTAGAAAGCCCGCGGTGTCGCTCCCAACAGACTCACGACATCTGGCAGAGCAATGTGAGGGAGACGTCACAAAATCTACCACCCCAATCAAGGGATGTGAGGGATGTGGCTACAGGATACAAGAGCAGCCAGAGGTGGCCCTAATTTCACTAAAGGTCCACATCAATTCCAGCTTTGGTGATAGTGCAAGTAGTATGTAAGATATTATACAAATATAAACCAACAAAAACAACATATGTAACTGACAGATACAGAAATTGACATGTCGTATTCAAAAGCAAAAAAAAAAAAACATAAATAAACCAATTATCTTTATTTTAAATGTTATATAAACTCCATTCCGGTCATTCAGAGTGATCAGTGTATAGAGAAAACAAAAATGGTGCAAAATTAAGAGAAACTAAGCATAGAGGAGCTATTAGGAAATGCAGATGGAAATGCATCACAAGCTAATCACAAGCATAAGGAAGTGCTCCGTGGGTAATGATGTGGAATTCCCTCCCTTAGTAGTCCATTCCCAGCCACTTTCATTGGTGGGTGGAGTCACAGCAATAGATTGACAACTTCACAGGTGTGGACTAACACAGCTTGAATCAGATGATTTATGTGGCTGTCATTCTGGTTCTTCGGAGCTTTTCTCTTAGCTTTTTCATCTCAAGGGGTGTTTTTCCTCCTGCACTTGAAATGACCTGTTCCATGTTTTTCTTGGCATTTCATAGCAATCAGTTTGCGACACTCAATAGCTTTCCTGGTGCATGTGGGTATCATGAGTACATGTAGTCTCCTGTTCTTCAGAGTAGCCAATCGGGTTATAACATTGGATCCTCAGGACTGTAGCTGAGAACCACTGGATTATTATTGGCTGATTGAAAGGTCATCCCAAAAACTCACAAGCACATTGGCCCTCCATGGATCACGTTCCCCACCCTGCTCTAGATTCATGCATTTTATTCAGTGGTGTTTTGAATAATGTAACAAAAACACACATAACTGCATGGCCACTTCAGCTCAGAGCTGCAGACGTAACTAGAATTGTAGTTACTCAGGTTATAGTGTATGAGGTGGCGTTAAGAAGTTAATTCTTTAATTACGTAACATTAACATTATGGCAAATTGTCATGTACATACAATCGAAACTAAATTGCTTGACTATCTAATGCATAAATTGCAGTGATATGTATATCATACAGGGAGATGACAGATCATAGTTGATCCATCTATACAGATCCCTCCCAATGGTTCAATACATGTAAACCATGGATTAACTGCAAAGTTTAACTGTAATAGTGTGACATACAGTTTTACTGATGCAGTTACCTTTTAAAGTAATATTTCCTTAAATATCGATGCAACGGATGTTCATAAAATGCTTCTTTGCATCTCAAAAATGATTTGATCTGTGGCTCAAAAACCATGATACAATCCAAACCGTGAGTTCTGTGATCTGTAGCTATCACATGGTGATATATCACTGGGGAGCAGACAATGGGCTAGGATGCCAGTGCATCAGAGAGCCACATACACAATATGGCAATTTAGAGAAACCAGTTTGTCTTTTGTTTACCGGAGGAAGCCAGAGTATTGGGTAAAAACCCATGCAAAACACATGAACTCCACATGCATACACATAGCAGAACAGTGGTGGGGTTCAAATGTATGAGTAACCACACCCTCCAAGACAGCAGCTATTTTAATTTATTGAATGGATTTGGGATAGTGGTAGTTCTTACATGTGAGAGGCAGGTGTCTTGCCCGCAAGGCCTCAAGCCTGACATGTAAGGCTTCACAATTTTGAGAAACTCTAGAGATCAAGATTTTTCGTAATGATATTTTTCCCTCAAATTTAAACGTTGATTGCACTCATTAAACTGCAAAAGGAAACACAGCAAAACATGATTGTGCCAAACGTATGATTTATCCAGGAGCAGCATAACAGCTTCTGACAACAGAAAGGAAGTGCTCTGTTGGCCATACCAAAAGTTCTAGTAGCAAAAGTGCCAGTGGGGCATTTCTGTACTTTGGGGTGGGACTTGAAATGCTTTCTTTGTTGATCAGCTATACAAATAGTCTGCCTCTGACTCAGAAAACAACAATAAATAAATAAATAAATAATAGATGCATCAACAAATGAAGTGATCCAAACTACGATCGAGTTGGAAGAACCAGAGATCAGGATAGCATAAAAAGAAAAAAAACTACTTTGTATGGACAACACGGTATTGGAAAATTTCTAAGAATTGCATTGTGATTTTATTATAATAAATATTGGGGTATTTATGAAACGAAAAATGCATAACATAGTTCAACAAATTTCCATAGTCATAGTCAGAGTAAAAATGTTTTAGCAAAACCTTTACATCCTGCGCTGGTAAGAAACTGATGGTATGAAAATGCCTGATCTTGATCTAGCTGACTAGCAATGTAAGAATTGCATGTGTGCAACATGCGATGCTGGTATTTATATCGTACATCAGCCAGTCTTACAATATACTATGGCCATTTTTCTAATTCAGTACAAAGCACTGTGATGTCATTCAGCACCAGTACCAGATTTTACGCCAGTGGAAAACCAACACCTTGAAGTACCAAACTTTCTTGAAGTACCAAAAGTAAGGTGGAAAAGCACCCTTTAAAGAGAATGCAGAATTATGGGATGCTTGAGACTCTTTGGGGAAAAGTAGGAATACTTGTTTTTATCCAGCTAATGCAATACAATGCAGAAGAACCATGTACAAATGTAATTTAAAAATGAGATTGCATTCAGGTGTGACAAAACAGTTTTTATGATTAATTGTACAGTCCTACTGTCAAGCTTTAAGGTCACCTATGTATCAATAGCCTGGTACCCTAACATGGATGGTCCAGCCCTGTCAAGTATCATGGTAACCTACATATCCATAGGCTAAGGCCCTGACACGGTCCAGCCCTGTCAAGCTTCACGATCACCTATGCTGACTCAGCCCTCTTGTTGCCAGTCACTAACACTCCAGTTGCATTTTGAATCTTGGAATCTCGTGATTTCCAACTTGCAGCACGTTGGTTTCATTTGCTCTGATTAGTGCCTGACCCCTGCTGAACACATGTACTGCTGCGATTGCCTCCTTCCACATTTACACGCTGATATACCGTCTCAGGGCATGAGCAGTCAGGATGGTCTTTAGGATGCTGCCTGAATCTTCACTTACCCAGAGTAGCAGGTTATCTCTGCCACTTTAATTAACTGTGGGCTTGTGATCCAATTGCTCTCCTATTATGTTTCATTTCCCCTTGTCATGGTGTCCTTCTATGCAGGACCAGAAACTGTTTGATATACTTTGCTCAGCTTAGGAGACAGATGGTTGCCATCATCTCCAGGCTAAAACGCCCCATATCATTGCTCTAAGGCGTCTAAGGTCACACGTATAACCCACAGATTAGGTGTAAAACTTGTGTGGCAGATGTCCCATGTTGTGTTAAGATTAGGATTACCATCAATATACTGCTGTACTCATCCTGTCCAGGAATCCTTCAAGCATAAGCAACAATAAAACCGCAAATCAAATATGGCATTTGAATGAAATTAAGAACAAGGCATTCGTAACTTGTTCTCACTTAATAAGTAAGTGTCATAATGGTTCCTGTCAAAATGGCTTCTGTTGCATTCCAATGCTTCCATCTGTACCCCACAATTCATTATGTCTGAAGATGAATGAAGATGCACACTGCGCTCCATCAATGTGACTTTTCTATATCACCATAACATATGCCTGTTTGTTTTTTTCCCCAAATGTTTGTTTGAAACCAGCCTCAGCTCATTACACTTTTTTCCATTCCTTCGTATTGTTTCTGAGTAACTGTCGTAGCCTCTGTGCCGCCACGTGTCGTGCAGTCTGGGCCTTCGGCCTGCCTGTTTACGCATCTTCTCGGTTTACACGCTGAGTTAGGCTCTGATACCAGCCGAGCAGGCGTGTAAAACCCATCTTGGTGATTTATGATATCTGTACTATGGATATCAACACCCTGGAAGCACCAGAATCTGGAACCCTTCAGTGTCAGACTCAGCAATGCCCCCTAGAGGATGACTCCCCTACCCTGGAACTAGTGGTTATTCTCAACTATATACATTCCCCAAATAACATATTATCATGTCTTATTTTTTCGATCTGCACAAACTGTCCTTACAAGCCATGTCTAAATCCCACATCTACTGACGTGAATTACGCATAAAGGTCGATAGACATTGTAATATACAGATTTGCATAAGTGAACTCACATAATTATTCTTTTATGTCTTTATTTTGCATTGTTTTATTTACAGGGAAAAGTACATACCAGACCCTGCGTGTGAATTTATTTCAGAGAGGGAAATAGCTATAGAGGATATGGGTGCAGCTATCATGGCTCACGTATAACTTTTTAAAAAATGGCTTTGGCAAAAACCCAATGCATCAAAGCAGTGAAGTGGAAATGTACCCGCGCAGAGAACTCTCATTTACCTGAACAGCTGCCTGTGCTGTTAATGCATGCATTCTGACACTGCAAATACTTAATATGTTTCCTGACTTTTTTTTTTTTTTACCCCTAATTAATATGTGAAAGATACAGGGGGAGGTTCGAATTCCCTTATGTTGAGATGCATATATCTACGTTCAGCTTTATCTCAGTTTACTGAAGATTAAAATGGCCGGAGAAGATCAGGGAAGCCAGTGGCAGCTGGGAATTCATGCTCTGCTCTCACATGAACGCTACTCGATTAGCCTCTATGGAAACGCATCCTGTTTCTAATAAACGTAACGTATTCACCTGGGCTCTCCTATTTGAGAATTCGAAAAAAGTAATAATAATTAAAAAAATATTAATTCGAGTCTGTTTACCGCCTCTGAATAATTACATTAACAATGTGAGTCTTGCTGTGTGATAGTAGGAGGGATTCTCAGCATTTTTTATGTTAGGCTTGGATAGTTTTTATAATTACGTTTTTTCAGCTTTCTTCTTCCCAGACCATGAACAGTTTAAAAATAGAGTCCTACCCACCATAAAAGACGGAATCTAAAATTGGTTGTTTCGCATTATGTTCTTTTGCGTGTCGCTATTAAAACTAATTTAATGCTAGCTCCATTTTGTAATTCTTACATGGAGCCATGGTCGTCAGCTTATGTTACACAGGCATCTGTGTTCCTTCATAAAATATACGCTGCATTAACACCTTCGCGAATCAATTATTTCTTTATAGATATATATTTTTGCTTTGGTCTAGACTATGTCTAGACAAAAGAAGGTACTTCAACTATACATAAATAGCTAAAACCTTCAGCTATTTAGGACAAAAAGATCACCACCAACGCGTCTGCATCTCAGAAATGTGCTCTGTGGATTAACAGAGAAAGGAGGTTCCTGTTTTGTGTTCTCTGCAGGTTACGGCAGATCACCGTGGGCTGCATGGAAAGGCACTGTCACCAGGCTGCTGGTATTTTTAACGCGATGGAGCGTCACCAGACCGCAGAGCTTGGGTCTCCTCGGAGGTCACTGCACGGGGCCATCTTCTGGACAGCGGTCAGCGGCCCAAAGATGTTGCCTACGTGCCGAATGGCTTGTTATAAATGCAAGCGATACAAATTGATCAGACAGCCATTTTCATACATGCTGAAATGGCACACTTACATCTCTACTGTGGGTTCAAAGATAGTGTCTGCATTTTAAATAGATTTTTATGCAATGATTCTGAGGAGGATTATGGGAAATATTCCACAGTCTGTCCCCTTTTCTGACTTCCCTGAGACTTTTGCATATTTGGATTTTGCTGCCAGGTTACTTTTCCTAGTTTTTAATATATTAATTTTCTTTTTTTTATGTCATGATTTGCTGAAGGAATAATCTCCTGGGAGTCCTCCAACACCTTTAGGCAAGAGCCTGGGGGGGTAGGTTTGAGATAGGGAGCACTTCAAATACGGGGCATCTTTCCTCTAGGGTGCCCCCATTTTGAGAATATCTTGCACAAGCACTTTAAGGGGTTTCTTAGAGGGGGTGTGCTACTTTACAGGGGAATGACTTCATGTGTTAGTTAAGAGCAAGACTTTTCTGCACTGATGCAGGACTCATACCCTAAAACGCACGAAGCTTTGACATGGGATCTTTTTTTTTTCATTTAGATATGCAGCTGCATGTTAGTCTTTGTAGAACACTGTCTCAGCCATAATCTCATTATTTAGGGCATTTCCATTTGAAATTTCTCCCTGTTTATAATAATGTTTCCATTATCTTGTCCTTACTTTACGCTTTATTCGGGCGTTCTGTCCAAAATGAATGTGCATTGCCTGGAGAGTTGAATTATTTCAAGGGTCAAGTTCTTTGTCAAGAGGGCCGCGTGTTTTCTTAGGCCTCAGAGGTGTGTTATTGAAGAACCAAAGCCCAGATTCTCTTGGCCTGTTCAGTGCATGCAATATCCCATGAGCACCAGAAGGTTCTCACTGAGAAATAAATGTATTGCACTAATATTATTGATCAGTATGATTGATTAGTATCTCTTTGTATGTGTGTGGCAGATCCCTCCATCGGTACAATGACGTTTAGACAGTTAATCTTGAGATCTGTCCCTTCTGAAGACCTGCCATCCTCTCTAGGATGTCCTGCTTTGAGCCTTCGGGTATGTGGGAAAGGGTCCCAGGTCCCTGTGACCTGGTTCCGGCCCAGCAGTGGGAAGATGGTCTGGCATAGTACAGTACTAAAGAACCACTAGGAAAACTGCTGGTTCAACTAATTTCTTTAGTCAAATCTCTTTAAACCACTGCTTTTGTAATTTCTCCACTGTAATATTCGATTTGCCCCATTTGACATGGGGATGGAGCTTGCAATCACATTTTCCCATGAACTTGTGTTTTCCATATTCTGTCAGCAAACGGAAAGCGCTTGTAGCATCTTGTTTAATTCCTAATTATCCGTCGTTTCAAATCAGAATATCTTCACAAAACTAATATGAAAAGAGTGTCGCTACCGCTAGATATCTTATCTCATAAGCCTAATTATACCGATTTGACTTATCTTTTCATCTAGTTGCAATTAATTTCTGTGCTGAGTTGTGTGTGTGTGTGTGTGTGTGTGTGTGTGTGTGTGTGTGTTTGATGTGTGTGTGTGATGCGCGTGTGTGTGTGTGTGTACATGCGTGCATGTGTTTTGGAGAAGGCAGATGAGTAGGTACTGAGGACTGAATTATTGGAACACTAACCCGAGAAATTATCTATATTTTGATGAGATATTCAGGAAGAAATACAAAATAATAAAATGAGCTCACAGCATTGCAATTTCAGATCTGCTCTGGCAGTTCCATTTTTGGCTTCAAGTAATGTTGCATGTATATTTAGTGGTCACTTTATTAGGTGCACCTGCTTGTTCATGCAAACAGTCTGCTTCTATAAACAGCCAATCACACAATAGAATAGAATAGAATAGAATAGAATAGAATAGAATAGAATAGAATAGAATGAAAAGTGGCTGCAACTGCATATCTACAGCACACAGAATCCAGAGGTGCAGTTACTGTTTGATTAAGCATTACCATGGCTAAGATGCATGATCTAAGTGCGATTGTGCGATGGTTCCAGTATCTCGGAAACAGCCGCTCTCCTGGGATTTTCACATGATACAATGTCTAGAGTTTACAGAAAATAAAGTGAGTGTGATTTAAGAAAAGAATTCAGTTAGTGGCAGTTCTATTGCCAAAAGTACCTTATTAATGATAAAGGTCAGAGGAGAATGACCAGACTTGTTAAAGTTAACAGGAAGGCCACAAGTGCAAAAATAATAGCTCAGTACAGCAGTGATGTGTGGAAAGGCTTCTCTGAATGCACAACTCGTCAACATGGCTTCTGATAGATATATGGGGTCCTACCTGGTACTACCCAGGGGTACCTAATAAAGAGGCCGCTGAATGCATACTTTATATCTGTGTACAAAGTAAGTTATGATGAAACCCTGTGCTTTTTATTCATTGCATATACAGCATGGAGGCTGGTACTTGGAGTAAGACTAATCAAGCAGTAGGAATATAGTTTGTAGTTTCTTCAAATTACCTAGTAGTATGTCTCTGTGACACTTTTTCTGAGAGAAAAGGTGTGTTTGATGAAATGACAGCTTATTAAATGCCGGTGCATTTGTCTGTGGGTAAGATGTGTGTGAGAAGAGACAATGTGAACCTGTGTGTGTGTGTGTGTGTGTGTATGTATTACACTTATATTACATTGTGGGGACCCAAAATCCCCTACTACAGTATGTAATAAAAACCTGTTGTTGTTTTTCAGATCCCCACAAAGATCTGTGAATGGAATCAAAAAACTAAAAATGTCAGAAACCTTGTATTTTGTTTGGTAACTTATGGTTAAGGTTAGGGCTGGGTATGGGTTACGGACATCATGTTGGGATTAGAGTTTTCTCCTTAGAAGTGAATGGAGAGTCCCGACAAAGATATAATTACACACCTGTGAGCAGGTATACCTTACCTTATGGGGACCCACAACATGATGAATACCCGTTTTTTTCCCTTATAGATGTTATTTATCAGTTTCCTGGTCCCCATAAGGGAAAACTCAATTTTAATAAAAATCTGTTACTGCAATGTAAAAACTAAAAATGTAAAAACTTGCATTTAGCTTGGTTACATTTGCTGGTTATGGTTAGGGCTGGGTAGAGGTTAGGGTTGTCATAGGGTTGTCATAGTTAGAGTTAGTATTTTTCCCGTAGAAATGAATGAGCAGTCCCCATAAAGATATGTTTACCCGACATGTGTGTGTGTATGTGTTCGTCTGTGTGTCTGTGGGTGAGAAGAGAAATAGTCCCCAACTCGATCCAAGCAGAAGAGAATGAAGTAGCTCTGCATTTGGCTTTGCTCTGGTCCTTCAACAAATCTCCCCTGACCTTCAACCCCCCTGCCATCCCGCAAAAGTTGCACTTTAATCGGCCCATTGATGAAAGTGGCAGGTGTTCCTGGCTTCTGCGTGGCTGCATCAGCTTCCCTCCCTGATTGCTGCCTACTAAAGCTGGCAGCACAGCAGGGAAGCGGTGTCCCCAAAAAGCCACCCACGGTGACAACAGAATTAGTCAAATGCCAGTGTCTGCACTTGCCTGCTCAGGTCAAGGTGACTATGTGTTTATTAACTATTGGAACTGACGGTCCCCAAATGAAACTGTAAAATTAATGCTGTTCACTCTTTGACCAAAGAAAGTTCAACAAAGCACCCACATCTGCAATTACTCTTCTAGTTAATATTGTCCATTTTGTATTTTTTTTTTTTACATTTGCCTTAAAGCTGTGAAAAAAAATCATTTTTAATTCATAGATACTATGGTACATCTCACATTTGTTTTGCCAGAAATTCTGCCTTATTTTACAAAACATACTAGTCACTAATACGATTTTGGCTGTAAAATCCTGATGACATTAAAACAGATTACAAAGCATTAGCACATCCGATGGTCGTATAATCACAAGTAGCGGGCCAGTTTAATGTCAGAGAAATCCCTGCTACGATTAATGGAGCGACGCTCTGCAGCTGTGGATCAGTTTATGGAAAAGGGTCAATATGGTCTCACGGCTGTTTAACATGTAACAGTCAGTGCCTAGTTGGCTCGTCGCGTAGCCTGTCCTTCTCCTGCTGTGCGAAGTGTGTGTGTGTATGTGTGTGTGTGGGAGGGCTGGCTTGGAGGGAGCCTTTGCTATGTTGGGGGAGGAGGTGGAGGCTTGAGGACCAGCTGAACATGGTAGCGGGGTTCACCAGCATCCTGCAGCGTGACGCTGAAGAACAGCACCGGAAAATGGTGTCTTATTCACAGCCTGTAAGAACACCACCCTGGCGTGGAGCCCTTTATCAAGGGTAAAAAACAATCATAGCATTTCAGTCTGTATGACATCACAGCATTTATCATTGCCGGGTATATGCTATGACACGGTAATCTACACCTTTATGATGTATATGTTTTGAGCAAGTCTGCGACTTAATGATGTGGTTTAATAAACTTTTTGCTTATAGACAGCTCATTCATATGGAAATCCATGTTACTAAAGTTGGGATATACCAGAAAAGCTTAATAAACGGTTTTATTACTATACTGCCTAAAACTAAATGGAGAAGACAGAAGATATAGAAATACAGATTAAATAAACAAAAAAGTAAACAAATAGATGCTAACTTTGACCAGAAAAAAACACTGGTTCTCTTTCAGTACATTAAAATACAATGGCTCTAAACACAGAAAGAACTGATTGTGCATTCATATTAGATTCATTTACATATTTTTTCTGCAGTAGTCCTATTTTATGCAACTGTTTAAAAAAATCTGTGTCGAGTAAGTGAATCATCTGAGCATTTAAAATACAAGTTCAGTTGTTCTTCTACCTGTAACTGTCTACGAAGGTATGCGGGTCCTGCCCACCAGCCCCATCAGGGTGTATACACTCAAATGGGATCGAGTACACCACCACTGTCATATGCATTAGGAATATTCATTCATAGGCAGGAGTTAAAGGATTTGTCTGAATGCTGTGGCCACCTTCAGCATCTG
>JAODKE010000015.1:21358613-21369493 GCA_026779605.1 Mormyrus hasselquistii
CTTCAAACACCAATTTCTAAATGAAGATTTAAGAATTAAGCTATTGGTCGGGGTGGTACAATACTGCAGTGGTTAGCATTATCGTCTTATACCTGGGGAACCTGGGTTTGGGTCTCTGCCTGGGTTCCATGTATGTGCAGTATTTGTGTTCTCCTCATGTTGCTGTGGGGTTTCCTCTGAGTATTGCAGTTTCCCCTCCATAGTCCAAAAACATGCAGAAATTGATTGGCGTTACCAAATTGTCCATAGGTGTGCTTGTGTAAGCGAGTGTTGACACCCCATCTTGGGTCGTTCCCGGTCTTGTGCCTGTAAGCTCCAGGACAGGCTCTGGGAGTAGCTGACTGGTAAATGAGTGCAAAATTTGAATGGTATTGCTTTGCGAAAAAAAGGCAACTGATTTTCTGCATGAATGTGGCAAACTATGGCAAAAAAGTCTGACTGATAAATTGAGTGAAATTCAGAAAATTTCACTCTGTGTTGCTGTTGGCGTGTTCTCCCTCTGTTCACTCTGTGTTGTTGTTGGCATGTTCTCGCTATGTTCACTCTGTGTTGCTGTTGACATGTGCGGGTTTCCTCCTTCTCGTCATCCAAAGAGAAGCAGTCAGGTAACTGGTGTCTCTAAGGTACCCAGAGCAAATGAATTTGCGTTTGTGTACAAGTGTGCGCATGCATGTGCCCTGTGATGACCTGGCAGCTCTGTGCCCCATGCTGCACGGTATACACTCCAGGCCTTCTCCTCTAGCCAATTAAATAAGGGGTACATGGGGGGATTTAAACAATGAAAATGCACATGACATAAAGACATAAACAGGAAACCTAAGAAACAAAAAAATAAATATAAAATGGCCGGCAGAACCATGTCAATATCACATATATCAGGTGAACATTAGTAAATTGAATTTAAATTGAATGTCATTTAGACATAAATTAAGTATGTCAAAATTGTACATACAGAGGCTTTTTATTGGATACTGAAGCTTCCAAAATAAATGAAAATAAATAGATAGATTCAAATGGCTTCTCTTTTGAGCCCTTTGTCTCAAAAAAAAGTTATGAGGAAAGTTATGAGAAAAATGTACATATTGAAGTTGGTGCACTAATTGGCTCCACCAGTTTATTTAACTTTTGATGATCATCAATGCATTAATTTGATCATTATCCTCCATTATGTTCCCAGAGGAACATAAAAATGCATCACATAGCTGTGGTATTCCCAAAAAATATCAATCAGTCTGATTGATTTAACCCATGAAGCACTTATCTGCGACCAAGATGACAGAAGACACATTTTGTAAATATGGTGCCAAAGCGGGGGCTCTGAGGGCCCAAGCTCGTCATTTAGACCTGTGAGCCTGTAAGTGCAGCGGTTGCGATTCAGCATAATCCAGAGCAGGTTCTCTTCCTGGTCAGGTGACGCAAAGCTCCCTTTTGCGACTCTAGGGCAAAGAAGTGAGCAGGAAATATTGCTGCGAAGCCCCTCCCACCAAGGCCACCATCTGTTCGATAAATTCTCCTCAGGGAGATGCTGCTGGCCGCTCCAAAGCACCTGGCACCTGCACAATGCCTTTCTCCAGGCCCGTCTTCCAACTTCACCAGGCCTTTTAGACACCATCCTGTCCTTCACCTTCTCACTCCTGTCAGTCACTATGCCCCCCTTGTATCGGTACCATCTCTTTATTGCAAAAACATTTTATATTGTACATGTTTCCTGTCCTTCTTGCTATCTGTCTCTTCCCTGTAAGCTCTGCACCCCTTTGTAAATACCATAGGATATTTACATGCCTTGTATGTGATGACATGTCTGCATTCATCTTGCATGATGTCCATGCCGCCATGTCTGAGCACCAAAGTATACTCCTTCTGTGTAATAAAGAATCAGTATAATATCGGTTGATTCCTGCTGCTGTACCCCTGAGCAGAGCATCTAACTAGATGCACACTTTCACTTTTCATTACAAACCTGTAAGTCTTTGGAAGTCACCTTGCTTAAATCATGTTATTTACCAATGAATCACTGAAGCCATCTCTGATATGATTCTGTCTCATAGCACATGTGCACAGAGAAACTGTTCTTCCATGTTCAAGAAGAAATTAACAAATGTACAAGTACTCTGATGGTTCTTTGAAATGTCTGGGTCCCTGAGAGCTGTTTGCACACTTGAAATAGCTGAAAGACAGATGAATCTAGTAGTTTGTTTTATCTTGGTCTGATCATAATTGTGTCTGACTCACCAAGTGCCAGTCAAATGAGTCTTCTGTGTTAAGTAGTCCGGTCATGTTTGCAAGGGATGATGTTAGAGATTCCTGGTCAGGATATCAGACTGAACCCTGTATAACAGGGTTATAAGATGTTCTGGTTTATTTATAATGCATTTTTAAAAAATAGCCTTTGGTTAAAATTGACTTACAAGTGAGGATTAGAGAGGACAAACAGTTTCTTCGAAGCAGATGAAGTTAATAGGTAATATCGCTCTCCCAGCCGCAGGATTAGAACCAGCACCCTTCCTACCATGGAGACGATCCTAACCCACAAAGCGACACACTGCCCTGATGCATTTTGTTCCACAGTTCGGTGGGGATATAGTGGGATTGGCTGGTGTAACACAGAAGAAAATATACCCAACAAGTAGCGGCGTTGGATGACCATATCCAAATATTTGAGTGATACGCCAGCATGCAGCAATCAAAACAATGTCTAAGCTCTAGCATCCGGATGGTATCTAGGATACGAGGGATGAAATAAAACAGGAGACACCACTCTATATGTTACAGACCATAAATGTCATCCAAAGATGGCAAAAGGTCATTAAATGCACATAGCAGGTACACAACACTGCTTCTTAAATGAACAGAGATGAAAAAGGGGATTACGGTTATATAAGAGGGTAGTTCTGAAACCTGGCTGCACAATGCTGAGCTCCCTGAGGTGAGACCCTGAACGGAGATGGAAATTGGAGTAACGGTTCGGAAAACACATGAGGGCTAACATTTTCTACATTTAGCATAAGCTAGTTGCTACAGGGTGTGCATCATCGAACCCCTGAATGGTTTGGTGGTTGTGGGATAGAGGCCTGTGAGCACAGCCACAAGGCCCCAGCTGACAGCCAGTTTCTCAGCTCTGATGGCTGAGCGGCACGTTTTGCTTGTCTTAGCATGTAGAAAGAGAAGGCTCTTTCTGCATCATCCTTCCACGTGGTCATCACGACTAGAACCTGCCTACATCCACACCGCCGACACACTGTGTCAGTGAGCATGCTGCAGGATAGGGCTGCTCAGAACCACACGCCCCTCATACACTCACCTCATGAAGGGAAGGAGAGTCTTAGCCCAGCACTAAATATGAAGAGGCGGGTACAGGACTCAAAATAACAAATGAAATAAGCTGACGGCCGTTCCGGATATCCCACCCACACACACGTGCACCAAAAAAGAAGATCTGGAAAAACTCTAAGGCTTTCATTGGGTATTTAGAAAAAATACATATAAAGGCAGAGACCTTGTATCAAAGGAATGACTCGACTAATGGCCAAGGTGAGGTCACCAGCTTCCAGGCCCCCATGAAAGGCTGTGGGGAAGATGAGCCCAGACCGGACGACGGAATTGCTGTAACATGCGAGTCTTTCCTGCCCCTGCCAGTGCTGGGGGTAGGCAGAGGATTTAGAGCAGATGGAAAAACCACCCAAGTAGAGGCAGAATCGCAGCGATGCCGACACATGGAAGTCAGACTCGTCACACGCGATTATAAACAATGACACTCAGACAGAACCTGATTTGGACTGTATTCATGAAATATTAATGTTTGTAATTGTTTCCCAAGATCCTGACTGGGATAAATGATTAGTGCATGGATGGATGGATGGACGGATAAGCATACTACTATAGGCCACAGCCAACAGGACTAAGTGGAGCCACTGTCTGTCCCTGATAAGCATGGAGCGGCTTCTCTCAGTGGAAACAGGAAACCATGCCAGATCAAAGTGTCAAGAGTTTGCCACTGAGACACACACACACCCCGCCAAGCCACCATCCCTCATCACCAGCACTCAGCACCCTCCCCCGGCCTACAGCAGAAATCATACAAGCGCTCAGGGCTCGGCTACCACCATGGGGCCTGCAGAAGATTACCTCATGCGTGCTGAAGAGCGCCACTCTCTAATTTGGCAAATGGTGTAATTAAAGGATTTACAGAAATGCAAGGGCAGGAGGTACAATTTTTCGCCTTAATCGACCGTGGGAATCGAGTGTTGGTTATTTGGTTTTTGGATGCCGTCACTTTAAATTGACAGGTTAGTGGACTAATTACTATGATTTAGCTATTGGTGCCAGTGGTGGGATAAAAGGTAGAAAACATACAAGGAATAGGAGCATAAGAAATAAAGTTAGTTGCACAAGTAATACATTCACTCATTCATTCTTTCATTTTTATGGACAAAGCAATGAAACAAGGGCAATAATTATTCAGTTGTGTATCTGTTTGTCGTTTCATTTATCTATACAAAATAATATTAACTGGTATGTAAATTACACAGTCACGTGCAAATAATTTCACCAGCGATTGTACGGCATTACCACAAGAACTTGATCGATTCCAAAATGTGTGCTTGATAAGAGCAGGGGAGAGGGCTTTTCGCCTTTTTTAACAAACGTCAAAAAAAGTAGTGGCACAGAACAGACAGACGAGGAGAGGCGGCATGTGGGGAATACCAGTGAACGCTCATTATCACCTCTTTTATTCTGGTTTTTGGGTTGGGGATTAAAATGAGTGGGCTGTGAACACACGAGCGCGAGGATCAGTTTGTGATCTCCAGCTTGACAGTTTGCGATGAGATAACTGTCCGTACTGCAATCTGTGTTCATGAGTCTAGAGATTGGGCCATTAGTTCTGGAGTGAAGAGAGCATCTAGCGGGCAAAGGAGTCAACACAACCTTTATTTGTTTCACCGGTGACACAAAATGCCAACAAAGGCCATGCCACAGATTAGCAGAGCTTGTCGAAGCCTGTGGAGACAGCTCCTGGAATGTCCTGCAATCTTAGAAATAGCCACAGAATCCCAGTAATTAATAAGAAAAGCTCCCAGAATCACAGCAAACTAAGTACTAGCACTCATAACCCTCGCAATGAACACGTAGCAGATTATTGGGGGAAAATCTGTTACAAAAACACAGTTGTCAGCAATTAACTGCACCTCTCCCAAGGATAAGGACATTCACCTCCCCCAGCCCGCAGCCTTCTCAACAGCTTATGGGAACAGCACGTCCTGGAAATCAATTCTGGCAAGCCAGACTGTCTGCCTATGAGAAGCTCCCAGAAACCATGGTGTCGTGGCAGGAGTTCGACGGCTTCCTTTAGTTGCAGAGCCCATCACATGTGGAGCAATGTGAAAATGGTACTTCCTGAGGAGGCGGCTCTGCTGCAGTCATTATTCCCCGGTAATGTCTGTCAGGGGTATCTGAAAGGCGCTGACCATGTGATAAACGGCCAACCCAACCTGAGGTATTATGGGTGTTCGGGGGGGCACAAAGACGCTCTGGGAAGTCGGGCAGCATAGATAAATGTCTTGTGAATCCCCAAAACAAATAAATAAATGAATAGAAAATAGAATGGATGGATGAATGAATGGCTGAACAGAAGAATGAAAGCCCCTCGCCATGATGTGTGCAAACCTGTTTGCTGGGCAGTGAGGCAGCCGCCACAGTCAAAATGCTCATAAGGAGGATTCTTATACAGAAGAGAAGAAACAATACGAGACGAGAAGACGAGAGACGACGCTTTGCAAAAACACCATCGCAGGAGCACACAGCCGAGTGTCAAAGTAACTAAGCAGACGGAAGCACTGCATTCTGAAATGCATGTTTGTGATTATCATCGCGGTCATTCTGTGCTTTTTTGTGACGCTGACGGCCTGTTTACCTGGCCTGCACATGTCTGCAACGAGAGGACAGTAATTCACTGTCTCAGACTCTAAACTACGGCCTGATTCATTAATTACCACATTTGAAATGTCAGCCTGTATGGAAATTTGACTTCCCATATTCAGAGCACAAACAGTGAGTTAAATCTCAAAAAAATAGTAAATGAGTAAAGTAATAAATGGAAGAGAGAGTAGATAGACAGACAGATAGAGCAATAAGAAGGGCACTGGATCTGAGAGCCCTGGGGCTGTACATAGTGGAAAAGCTGATTGTAGGCAAAAAATGTACCTTGTGTCTATTATTATGCAAAATAGACACACAGACTGTGTTTATCCTATACTCTTGCATATATCCCTTTTATAATATTAAAGTAGTTATGATGGAGGTGCCAATCTATTTAAAAGGTTACCAAAAGCAATGGGAAATCACTCTGACCTCTATTCCAATAGCATTGGTAGATTAACCTTATTTTCTATTCATATCTAAGAAGAGCACTTTTATGCAGAGCATGATTGCGACAACCCCCTCTCCCTGCTCTGCCCTGTCTCTCTCTCACTGCTCTGCCTTGTCTCTCTCTCCCTGCCCTGGCCTGTCTCTCTCTCCCTGCTCTTCCCTGTCTCTCTCTCCCTGCTCTGCCCTGTCTCTCTCTCCCTGCCCTGGCCTGTCTCTCTCTCCCTGCTCTGCCCTGTCTCTCTCTCCTGCTCTGACCTGTCTCTGTCTCCCTGCTCTGACCTGTATCTCTCCCTGTTCTGCCCTGTCTCTCTCCCTCCCTGCTCTGCCCTGTCTCTCTCTCTGCTCTGCCCTGTCTCTCTCCCTCCCTGCTGTGGCCTGTCTCTCCCTCCCTCTCTCTCTACCTCTGTGCTGCCCTGTATCTCACTTTCTCCCCTAGCTCTGCCCCCTCTCTCTATATATCTCTCTTTCTCTCCCTGCTCTGCCCCATCTCTCTCTCTTTCTCCCTCTGTCTCCCTCCTCTGCCTGTCTCTCCCTCTCTCTCTCCCACTGCTCTGTCCCATCTCTCCGTCTGCCCTGGCTCTGCCCACCTCTCCCTCCCTATCGCTCTCTCCCTGCTCTACCCTCTCTCCCTCTCTATCTCTCCCTCTCTCCCTGCTGTGCCCCGTCTCTCCCTCTTTCTTCTCCTGCTCTGCCTCGTCTCTCCCTCTCTCAATCTCAGGCCTGCCCGCCCTCCCTCTCTGTGCGTCCCCTCAGGCTAAACAGCGCGTATTGTATCTCCCATAATGGCGACACATGTTGACACGCTGGGAGAGGTGTCAACGAGGCTGCAGCTGGGCTCGTCATCTGCCCAATGCAGACGAGGCTTCGCTGCTCGTGAAGCCGGCGACTGTCAGTCACCAGCCCAGGCCCCCTCCTCCTCCTGCCTCTGCATTTCGCAGATCATCCAGGAGCAGCAGAGTGAGATATCAGTAGCAGGTATGAGCGCCATCCATGCACGGGTGACACCTACCTGTTCAAAGTTTGTTAACTGTTAATGCTGAAGCAGAGCTAAGAATTTCTCTGGTACAGAGGGGTAGAATTTATCTGTCAGTCTTCATATATAATGTGATACATATTGAAATGTCTGGCAGACCAAGGCATCGCTGTGGTGGCAAAAGACAAGAGGCTTCTTCTTAAAGGCAGAATACGTCTGTTTATCAAGCCCTTAAAAGCACCAACACAGGCATTAAACAACCATTGAACTACATAAGAGGGAAATGCAGAGAGGTCTCATGGCACACAGTAGGTTGTACACACTGTGAATAACCAGACATTACAAAGAGACACGCAAGGATCAGGCAAGGACCGATGAACAACCCCCACAGAACAGTCATTTACAACAAGACACACACAGGGGCTGCACACAAGGCTCACAAGCATGTCAGGAAATGCTAATAGGCTCCGCATAGCAGAGCCATCTGACTGTTGCTACATTAAAACTAGCAGCGATCAGGTGACAGACTTTGAATACTGGTTAGGGCGTCATTCTAGTCACTTGCACTCTGAGTCAACAGTGTCTTGCTGGCTGAGGTTCGGATAATAGGCTGCTGATTCATTATTGGGACCCTGCTGGACCAACAAGAGAGGAGAAAGAGATGAGAGGAGGGGCACTGAGGGCCACTCAGCTCGTTCCCCACACCGGCATGCATTGCAGAGCTATTTTTATTGAGAGTTCTGAGCTCATTTCCCAGGAAGATTGTTTGCAATGATCAAATGACATAAATACAAACTGTCTTACACTTTAATGCTTAGTTTCCCCAAATGAGTAAATGGCCTAACACTGAACTGAGGTTTTGTTTCATGGCACGTGTGCTTTTATGATGAATTTCATGGATTAGCTTCCGTCGAGCCGTGCAGCCCACGTGACGTATTTTCGGTTCTGTTAGCTAATTAAACGTGACAGCACTTTTAGTCCTGGAAGCCAAGCAGAAGGCTGAACGGAGTCAGCACTTCCCCGTGGGGCCAGGGCGCACGGGGGGAGACAGGGCACTCAGAATCCCTCGGGACAGGCAGCAGGAACAGGAAGTAAACAGGACGGTAAACGGCCGTCTGCTCCTGGGGATCGAAAGGGGATCTGGGACTCCCTGTGCTCTTATTACAAACATGCACCCCCCTCCCCAGATGCTTTGCTTACATGAAGCCAACTGGGAGATTATGCAGGCAGGATAAACAAGAGCATGACCTGAAAGAAGGGCAGCTTCAGAGCCGTCTCCCACTCGTATGGGGGGTCCACATGGGCCTCTGATGGTGTTCAGCAGAGACAGCTTGGCCTGCAGAGGTGGGGTTTATAGCACAGGCCTTCCCTGATTATCAGACATGCTTCAGTCAGGATAGCGCAATGAGCCACGTGACACGAGGACGGGAAGATGGGACGGGGTTGCTCATGTTATTGGTGCCTACACTCAGCCAACTAAGCGGACTTGTCACATGACTTTGCCCACCCCAGGGGGACACCCCCCTCCCCGTCTTATGCTCCTGTTTTTTACTCATTAAGGACGTCCCTTTTGAATTTGATGGCAGGTTTATCACTGCCATATACAGCCCATTTTCATTAGCCATGACTTTAATGGTGTATGGGAGCAGGGCACACATTCTCCATCTCTGCCTCCACAATGTGTAGAACATTTAATTGGTACTTTATTAAGGAAGGGGTGCTTGTAATTACAAAAGAATTCATGAACTAGGCCAAGGGTCTGGGCTGCTGGACCTCTATGACCACAGTCATGTGTTCTGTCCAAATGTCCCTGAAATCCTTAGCAATTACCACAGGGACATACTCTAATGAATTAACTGAGCTGATTCAATTGCCCCATGAATTGAATAAAGTCTGGGTCAGTAAAAGTGTCCATGGCCATGTGTTTTCACGCCTACGGGTCTGCATGGAGTCTGCATGTTCACACCTTACTCATGCGGGTCTTTACACAGAGTTTAAGTGCCAGTCAGATGAGACCATAAGCATCATTCATATGAATAGAGAATGTATGTATGTGCAGATTAAGTTTATATTACATTTTTGAGACCAAATGTCCCCCACATTGTAACAAAAACCTATTTTTTTTAAACTTTTTTCAGGTCCCAACCAAGATCTGTGAATTCAATCAAAAAAGTAAAAATGCCATAAGTTTCATATTTTGTTTGATTACTTACGATTAAGCTTAGGGCTGAGTACGGGTTAAGGTTGTTATGTTGGGATTAGTGAGAGAAATGAATGGAGAGTCCCCACAAAGATCGAATTACAAACCTGTCTGTGTGTGTGTGTGTGTGTGTGTGTGTGTGCGTGTGTGTGTGTATTTGCGTGTCTGTATCTGTGTGTGTGCGCGTGTGTGAGCGTGTGTGTATAATGGACTAGCCTCCTATTCAATGTGTCCCATACTGTATGAGTTTACTGTGCGACACTGATTGGATAAACGATTATTGAAAATGGATGGATGACCTCAGGCACCATAAAAGTAACTAACCATCTCCTTCAGGAGCAAAGACAAAGGAGAGCACAGTCTGCGGCAAGTCTGCAGGGTCTTTGTATAGCTCTGAATTCTTGAAATTACATTTACATAAAGCCAGTGTTTTACTGTAAACGTCAATACACAAATTGAATATTTCTACCCATAGAATCAGTTTTGCTGACAACAAATGCAGTGTAAGCTGTATTTACCCCCAGCAGCCAGTTATCACATGTTCTGTACACATTTGTCTGCAGGACCTCGCAGATCTGCTCTGATGCTCCTCATTTGTTTGCGGATTACTTACAGGCAGCAGCTGTCACGCCTTTCTGCAGAATCTCCAGCAGCAGTCCGGTCTGCACTGAAATAGAGGTGCGCTGAGAAACCCGCTTCCCTGTTCTTCAGCCACACCAGCTTGGCTTTGGCTCAAATCCTGCAGAGGATCTTCGGACCATTGCTGAGGATACAGGGCATTTTAATTAAAGTTCACAGACTTGGCATAAGGAGGATTATAGTTTCACATGCAGACAAATCAGTAACTTAATTGTTCTAGTTTATTCCGCAGAACTCAAAAAGATACCTTCTGGGTGCTGTTTATCTAATTAAAGCTTAATAATATTTCTACAGCAAGAAAACAGTGAGGGCTCATTTCAGAGCACGGCCAGCCATACTGGACATTCTTCTCACAGAGTTAGTCCTTTGTTGCACTTTTATTTAATATTGGGGCACCCAGATGGGCACTGAAAACATGGATTCCTGTGGATGGGAACAGATCAGAGTTCTTTGGGTAGAGTAACATGGCTGGACAGAGTTGTTCTCTGATCTGATGCAGGCAGCCAACTTGAGGCATGTATCTCAGTGGGTGGGAACAGGATACCATTCATTGGGTACAGGAACATGGCTAGGCAGGCCTGTTCTCGGATCTAATGCAGGAAACCAACTTGAGATATGTATCCCTGTGGGTGGGAACAGGATACCATTCATTGGGTACAGGAACATGGCTAGGCAGGCCTGTTCTCGGATCTAATGCAGGAA
>JAODKE010000015.1:21385649-21397807 GCA_026779605.1 Mormyrus hasselquistii
AAAATCTATATTTTAACTGGAAAAGTCAGGGGGTCGTCTTATACGCCCAGTCGTCTTATACGCCGGAAAATACGGTACATGTTTTTGTACAGACTGAATGAAGTTGATTAGATAAAAACAGCGCAGGCTGTGAGAATGAGGCCTAGCGCCGTACTAAAACCTGACCACTAGGACGTCATTTGTCTCTAAACTACCAGATGTCTGGATTATAAAGTTCCTTCCCTGAACACCAGGCAATTTGGAAGCAACTTGCAAGTTCAAAGAGACCAGTGTTCTGGGGGGGCAGCTACTTTCTCCAAGACCTCTTGGGTGAAAAGGGATTAACATTTAGATCACATTCCTCTATTAAAGTCGTTCTTCTAAATGTCATTACACCAGCAAGTCGTGAGGTGTTTCACATGCTTTGAATCTGAACACTGAAACAAATAAACAAATGTCATGCCGGCAGCGAGGGCATGCTCCGCATCAGCAGTACCCAAGGCATCAAGCACATTGGACCCTGCCACTTTCCAGCCAGGCCTATGGCCCTTCTTGTGAAATGACAGAACCATAACAGATCTGTCCAGAAGCCAAATATTTGCTGGCGTTTGTGCATATCAGCACTATTTGGGCCATAGAGAAGGATGATTACTAATGAGTGGCCTGATTCGGAAAACACTTATCAGGGAAAACTCCATGTCATGTGAATGTCTATTACGCCGAGGCTGATTTCTGGAATTATTCAGCATTATTATTATATCTATATAATAAAGCTTTATAGTTTTTTCAATATTTTTTTCCCTTTTGTTGAGAAAAGAAAAAAAAAAAAAAACAAGACACACGGAACTAAAAAAAAATATGAATCTACTTCCCATTAGAGTAAAGAAAATGAAGTCATAAGTACTGATGGCTTACACTCTCATTCGGCACGCGGTATCTTTAATAAATTCACTTAGACGGCTATCTTCACCGTTATATTAGAGAGTAACATCTGTCTATAATGGAACCGCAGCACCGGGACCAGAGTGCCGAGGACAATGTGTCTATATTAGTGTTTGATTGCTCTCAGCAGCAGATGACGCACAGGACACACCCAGCATATCAATGCTGAGCACGGGGGGCACAGGGAGTGTGGCCTGGCGAGGGTCACCACAGAGTCAGGGCTCACCAGGGTTAGGAGTCACCTCTCCTTTCCTCACCGGGATAGAGAGCTGGGTAGGGCTAAAGAGATGGGGGGGGGGGGCGTGGCTAGCCATCCAGCCTCCCACATGATCTGATCGCTTGCATGGCAGGGATTCCACCCAGCTGACACAGTGTCCGATCGTACTGGAGATTAAATTCACAGGAAGGACTTATGACACCCCGCACCCCCACGCCACCCCCCGGCTGACACATTGCAGAAAGGGAAGGTTGTCAGCGTGCAGTTTCTTCGTTTTGTTTGGTTTAAGCCTCATAATCCGCAAGACAGGCAAATGCTACGGAAGCTCTCAGAAAAGACAGTGAGCTTGTCCTCATTATTTAATCTAGTCTTACTTCTAGTAGTATGTGAAGCCTTACAAGGTTATTTTACAATGAAATATTATTATTATTATTATTATTATTATTATTAGTTGGTTTTTCAGGAAGGTTAACCATGATTCTCAGTTTGCATTTGGTTTATTTTACAACAGGATTGCTGAATTCCAGTCCTGGAGGGCCAGTCTATGACACAGTCTGCAGATTTCCCTGCTAAAGCTCACCTATTAAAGTTGGCAATTAGCTGATGAGCTGAATCAGGTGTGTTTGAGCAGGGAGATCTGCAAACTGTGCTGCATACTCGCTTTGCAGGACTGGAGTTTGCAGCCATGCTCTATAGCCACCCTGGGAACAAGAAACAGTGGATTAAAGTGATCTTCTATCTGAGGAAAGAGCACAATTTCATGAGAGGCTATATGATTGCAGACAGATGTCGCGTCACTCGTACTACAACACAAAGAAGAATGAAGTGCAAGTCTATGATGAAGGCGATTCTGTGTCACCAGTTCAATACATGATGACGGGGACTCTCGATGCTTCCAGAAGGCCAGAGGCGGACATTTCAGGTCCAGAAAGTAAAAATCCAAACCAGGATTTTGTTTCAACCAAGCAGTTTAGCATAAAGAATCACAGTCACAGAGAACTCGACTGGTTGGTTGAAACAAAATCCTGGTTTGGATTTTTACTTTCTGGACCCGAAATGTCCGCCCCTGCAGAAGGCGACCATGGGCTTCTTCCTGAGAGGCACAAATGTGGTAGGTGATAGCTCGCCGTGTTTTTAAGCAGCCTGGACCCTTTGGATAGCAAGCCCGACGTTCGTCCGGTGTGCTTAACGGTAGATCCACTGCAGTGTGACTCGCCGGGGGTTATGACGAGCGGCCTAGGGCCAAGAAAAATACTCGCACAAGCAGCACATGCACTCCTCATCCCATGTGTGCGCCGCTGCGCCCAGTGGGCATGACTGGACACGGCAGAGCCTGAAGTCCTGTCCATTCTCTCCCAAAATCCCTCCAATTTAAGCACAGTGAGGGAAGGCGATGGGGGGAACTGTATGGGGAGGACTGAGTGATACTTTGAAAGCTTCCAGAAGTGTCTTAATCCATCCCACCGTGGGGTAGTACCTGCGTGCGGCTGCAGATTACACAGCTGTCCACTGCTGTTCGACTATGGAGCCTTTGATTTAGGGGCGGAACAGCCAGTGTGTGTCCGGCAGGCAGAGAGCAGAGAAAGGGTGGCACTCGGGGCCGAGTGTGATGTCACCTTTACTCTGACCAGGCCTGCAAAAGCAGCAGCCAGAACCCACTGCACATTCAGCTCATTTTCAGAGCAGACAGATATTAATTAGCATCTTAAAGACATATTTAAGCACTTATATTTATATAAAGAACAATTTTTTGATTAATTGCTCCCCCAAATGTGACAAAGTAAAATAATTAAATATGCTAAAGTAATAAAGTAATAAATGAAATAACCAAGTGGTGTGAAACAGACAGATGACTACTCCGTTTTTTTTTTCTTTTCATTTTTATAATGGGATGGCAGAGATACGGCTTGCTAACGAAAGCTAAGGGTGAGCTTCTGACGGCGTGGCTTTCATAATCATCGCTCTAAATTCTCTCCCAGTCTTTTGAGGAAGTCTCATTCAGCCTCCTCTGGCTGCCTTATCACCGCTTCCAGAAGCATACAAAAAATGGCCTATTTTACACTATTAAATGCTTATTTGTCAAAATACAATTTAAATTAAATCCCTAAACCTTCTGGTTTGTGCTCTGCCTTCCTTATCCGTGAAATAAAAACAGCATCTCTCTCTCTCCCCCTCCCTCTGTCTGTGCTGTGCGTCTGTGTTTCTGCATTGCTGTCCAATCTGGCACTCAAACCGTATTTTAGACCAAACATATGGATGCTCAGGTGTCCTTCTTTACTCCTGTTATATTACGTCAGTGAAACACCTCCTCTTCCCAGTAGAAGTGATACCATGTGGCTGTCCTTAATTCTGTTAAACTGAATTACCACCTAAAAATACCCGCATTTGGTAGAATAAACAGAACTGAACAACATACAGTAAAATTTCATACCATCCTGTTTAGAAATCATCTAAATTCCTGTAAAATATGTATATGAAGTGATGAAGATGCTCATTCTGATGAACTGTATAACAGAACAATGTATTCAACGATTAGCTGGGTTTAAGTAACATCAGTCACATGGATAAGAAAATCGAGTTTCCCAGAAAAGATCGGGAGATAAAAAAACAAGCGATTTACCTGCGACAACTAACTGTCTCACCTCCCTGTAAGAGAAGCTTTTATTGTGCTGGAAAGGGACACTGTTCATCCAGTGATTTTACCAACAGTCCCTTCCTAAGTAATGTGGACGTGCTTTAATTTAATACAAATGCTGAGCATCCTTAAGTGGCCAGATTTAATTAATTTAAGTGGAATGTTCTCGTGATCTAAAAACGGGCCGATTAAAGAGTGAGCGCAGGCCGTAGCCAGAGCAGCAATGAGCATTTACAATGCACTCTGTTGCTATACGTCCTCCTCGCCGAGTTAACCCTGTGGAATCTGGGATTCCCTGGACTGCAGATTTTCTCCAAGCAAGGCCTTCGATCGTGGCCATGCCTGTCATCCGCTATAGGACTCCAAGGAAGACTACAACTCAGCTCACTCACAAGCTAGACTTGGCAATATACGAGATTAATAAATAATGCATGTATATATGTAACAGAATATAACAAAAATAGTATAAATAAACAAGTATACATTCACATCTAGAAACCTGAGAATTTCTCAGCTGGTGGAAAGGACATGAATTTACATCTTCATTGGCAGGTTTATAAATTTGCATCGATGTGAATTATGTGCTTATTCATCTACCAGAAGGGCAGTGATGGCCCAAACATGTTATTAATAACACCCATAATGCAGGTGGGACAGAAACAGAGACCTGAGGCCCAGAGTCGATTCCAGCAGTGACTCCTCACCCTGAGTCACAGAGCCTAAAGGGTGAGCGTGCGCGTGTGTGTGTGTGTGTGAGATTGTGACAGGAAGCTCCCCTTTCTCACAAACTGTCACACTCATTCGTCTTTCTCACACACCATTTCACTTGTTTTTGTTCTTCTTTCCCTCGTTCCCAGATCCTTCCTCCACTGGTCTGTTTGCCAGCCAGATGAAAAGGCTGCTAAAAAAAAAAAAATATTGGGATGCTGGGGAGTCAACAGACACGCTGAGAGCCGCACGCCAAACTCTGCTGCTTTACTGCATACATGCACCACACCTTACTTGTAAGGAGGCAAATAAAAAGCGAATGGCACACCCTGAAATGAGGTGAGCAGCGAGGCTTATGAGGGGCGATACGTTAACCGCTGAGTGTTATTCCTGACCCCAGGGACTGACTCTGTCATCCTCACCAGCTCAGCGGCGAGTTTGGGCTCTGCGCTACGCCGCCGGCAGCAAACTGAAATGGAGACGGACTGGATACCCGCGCCCCCACCACTGCCTCTGGCCGAAGCTGGCTGCTGGCCATCGGAGGGGGTGGGGGGGAGGCACGCTGCCACAGGCCCTCCTGTCAAGGACATCTCTGCCTTTCAACGGGGCCGAGTGAGAATGCATCTCTGGGTGCCGCGTGCTCACTGCTGCTGCTAGAGCTTAAGCGTGACAGATTGGTGTAAAGCTAAGGCACAGAATGTATAATTCTGCACACTGGCAAGATGCTGGTGAAGGTGCATGTAGATGGAACCTCCTTCGTACACCATCAGTACTTTGCTGATGGTGTGCTACGAGTCTGTCACGAAGTTCACAGCTTCCCGGAAAAACTCTTGACCCAATTGATTTTCCGCCAACCCCCACCCCACTGCGGTCAGGATTTTAATTCGCCAAGGCTGTGGGAAATATTTGTACTCATTGATTGCACTCTCTGATGAGTCTTTGGTGAGCAGAGGAATCGGACAGCTTCAGTCCCACGGAAGTTTGGAGATATCAATCAGCAGCAGGGCTGCTAAACTGGAGATTAACTGGGTGGACTGAAGGTCATCATAACCTCAGCCATCCCGCAGCACTCTGCGTGAAGCGGATACAGTATGGGCGGATACAGTATAGGCTTCCTATCACTGATTTGGGCTCTGCACATTCCCTGGGGCAAAATATCAGTCCAATAGATTCAACATTTAAAAACATGCTAACTAAAGTAGTTAGAAGTATAACTAAAACTATTGCTTCATGCGTTCAGTTTACATATGCACATATTTTCCAGAATAACAATATTTAATATTTATTTATTAATGAGTGTTATGAATATTTAATTTTGAAAGAATTTCACAAAAATAAAGTAAATTCTAGCCAAATACAATACCCATCCCTGCTTGGTTCCAGATTTCACCATCGAGCAGGTAAAACATCATAAAAGAAAAGAAAACAAAGCAGCTGCAAAAAAAAATAAATGCATAGGATGACATGTGAAGGATAACAGTAGCAGGTGTCATTTTACTTGGGCCAAACAAGGGCTCCTCCCTGGCAGCATGGAGCAGGATGTCTCTCCGTTCTCCGAGGGTCAAGCCCCCTCCCCGTCACACACCGGTCAGGACACCATGTATAAAGCAGGACTTAAAGAGGTCCCATGCACCTTGTCCGGGTTCATACAGCCGTCATTGTCATGCATTACCTACTGGCTAAGGCTGTAAATAACCATTATGTCAAACATACGTCACAGAAGCAGGTAACAATGCATAAGGGAATAGTGCGTTATAATAACAACAATCATTTGGCAATAATGGAAGTTTAGGTTTAATCACTGCGCTTGCAGTAATTACAGCACCTGCATCGCACAGCCCGAATCATCTTTACAGACTCACCGGCTCTGCTGAACCCACGGGGTGTGTGTGGGGGGGGGGGGGGTTTTAGCAAGATAAAAAAATAAAACAATTTCGAGCTTTCGCACATCAGGGGAAAACCAAGAGACGCTTGAGTAGCCGAGAAGCTGTTCAAGCACCTGAAGAAGATGCGTGCGAAGGAGCGAGTACTCCCAAACAGGCAGACATTTCGGCAGGAGCTGGAGGAGCGTGCGCAGAGGCAGCGTGCGCAGGAGCAGAATGAGAGGCATGAGAGCAATCCCCATAGGCAGAGCACAAACACGTACACACACAGCACAGCTCGGGAGCCCGTGTAAGGAAGCTCGGCGCCTCGCATTATGATATGCGACACATTTCCATATCAGGGCGACGGCATTTGAAAATCTAATGGGGCATATATTCTTCCCACAATGCCGTGTGGTGGGAGGGAGTCGTTAATATGCCAGGGATTTAATAAGAGCCAGTGCCATGCAGTAATACCGGCTCCTTGACAGAGTCCACTGGGAGACGTGAAATGGCGAGATAAGGGATGAGGCCTCCCTCGACAAACAGGACGCACTAAAAGCTTTGCATGAAAAGCACATGAAAAGTAGCACCCCTGCTACTGCGTAGCAGTCTGCGCTTTCCGGAATAATCCCCCCTTACATCCCAGGGGCCATCCTCAAAGCATTCCCGCTGTCATTATGTGTCACTGGCCAATCTACCCTCTCCCTCCCAGCGAGCGCTTGGGCTAAAGTTACACTTTAAAGATTTTTACTTAACTCCAGTGCCTCTGTCTTTAGGTCAATGATGCTCAACATTACTTTGGAACATTGTAACTATTAGGCCAGCTGTTACTACTGCATAAGTACTCTTAGTTGCAATAATAGTAGGTCTTCTTGACAAATCTGGAAGACCGGAATAACATTGTGAAGGTTTGGAACATTAACGCCCTCAGAAGCCCTTGCAGAGACTGTGAACACACAAGCCTCTAGACCCCTGAAACTCTGCTCGTGTTCAACAAGCCTATTTTTAGGACGCAAACATCTCCAAGGCGTCCAAAACGGATCGATCCATCTTTTGTCTGGTTCCTTAAGGCTTTGTGCTCTGAGCTCTGTGTCTAGAAATGAAACGGTTCAAAACGTTACGTTTTTATTACCCTTTAAGTTTCCATCTTTAAATGGCAGTTTCTTCTCCTTGATTTAGAATTATATTACCTACTTAAGATCTGACACGAGCTCAGCTGCTAAATGCACTAAAGGTTGAATACGCTTCAATGATTTCACTTATTTCCTATCACACAGTGTTGGCTGGGTAGGGATGCCTCCATGGTGGGGTGAAATGATGCCATGACGCCTCTCAGCCTGATGGGGTGCTATACGCCGTACGCCGCCTTTAACGGAGGGGGAGATTTAGCTTAACACACACACCGTGGAAACGTGCGACTAGGCAATGAACTGCAACTAACAAGCAAGGAAAACTCTGCAGAATACTAATAGCTCAGGAAACGGGGACAAAAAAGTATCTTATTAGAATAAATTACATGTTTTGCGTGAGCTCACAAATAGCTGTTTAATTCACTGGATTAGCATCTTCATCTTAAAGAAAACCAAGGAGAAAAGAAAGGGAAAGATAAAACAAGTAATAAGACTCATTTGAGCGTGAGACAATGCTATTGCAGTAGGAGGAGCAATACGTTGTGGGGCGTGTGGACATTTCTGGGACATTGTCATTATGAAGGATGTCCTTACAGTGTCCTGCTGACTTTGCTCGCTACTTTGCTCTTACAGGGAGGTACGGGACTTAGTAACTCTGCTCTGTGCGTTTGCACATTTATGTGTGTACTTACCCACACGAAACCAAAACTACACATAGACATACCGCATAAATATGGAGGCAAATCAATTACATATCATAACTCGTGCATGAGGAAATTATCACAAGGAGTTCCAGGATTCTGGACAGTGCCATTAGAGATTTGCAAAAAGAACACTTTTCTTAGGAATAAAGCGGCATTCACATTGCTGTTCAGAGTTCACAATCCCAGAAATCCCCCAGAGCATTTAGCTCGATGCCTCATCAATTCAAACTTAAGATCACAAGTAATCCTTCAGAATAAAGCTTTATGAAGACAGACTTGGAAATCAATGCTGCGATGAACTGACTGCCTGCCAGGGGGCGCTCATACCTACTGCTAGTCCCTACCTCCATAAGCCGCCTTGGACACATGAAGCCTTTGAATTGGACACACTTGAGTCTAAAAGTACGAGGCTGCATTTTCCCATCTGTTCACATACAAAACAAATGAAAAGTGAGCAGCAGTCTCTGGAATAATATGGGGTGAGATAAAGCACGAGCCAGTGTGGACTGACAGCCTTCGCCACGAGATTTCCCCCATGTCCCTCCATTGTGCCGCCCGCCGCATCACTGTGAGAGCGTTCGGGGGACACCGGCTCCTGAGCCCGTGGGACGTCGTGACTGTTGCTGGGAGATAAAGACGCATGCCACATTGCGGCGGCTTGGGCCGGGTGCAGAGCGGCTCTGCGTGGGCCAGGGACATTGTTTTAATTGTTATTTACTTGCCAGTTGACTTACCTCATGCATCCCCACCCCAGCGCCCTCATCAGCACGCCGAGTGTAAATGGGCTCAGTCACATGACTAGGCTGGCCCACTAAAGGCATGAGATTATCTGAAGAAAAGAAGCCTAGCACTTGGACACCAGGGTTCAAGGAGCCGACCTGGAATGCCGTTAATCACCACGGATAATGCCACACTAACCGTCAAATACATTCCAGTCATTGAACACCATTCACTGGTGAATGCTAATAGATGCTGAAATGTCAGAAAACAAGTGCATAGATTCTCGGTCACTGCACAGCATCATGCTTGGTCACACAATTCGTAACAGATATCCGTCACTCACGACAGAGATTCTGTTCAAAATATAGATTTTAAAAATGGATCGGCTGTGAAAAAAAACATAAAATACCTGATGGACAGCCGGAACGGCAGGGTATAACATTAAACATAAAAAAAAAAATAGAAAAAGAAATGTCCAAGAACGAGATCCCCCCCCCCAACCCAAACATGGTGGCATCTCTGAGTCGCGGAGGTTAATTGATAGTGATGCCCCTACGAATACGCTTGTTATTTTACTGCGAAAGCATGGATAGAGGCGTCTCCATGGAGAGCACAGGTAGCCATCGGCAAGCTGGCAAACGAAGGCGGCCAATTTCTGCAATAAAGCCGGCGTCCCATGCGCTGTCATTTATTTGTGCGCGGAAAAACAGCAGGTCATCGCGGGCGTGCATTGGACAGCTTGCATTTTCAGTCTCGGAAGCGGAGGGAAATACATTTCCAAAGCCAAGTTACCTCTCAAACACCCAAGGCACCAATCGGCAGTCCCTCCCCTGACCTGCTCCCTCCCTCACTGACGCTGCGCTTCACTGGCATGGCCGTTGTTAAATCTGCTTTCAATTGCTGCTCAATGCTTCATAATTGTATTAGAACTAAGCAAGAGATTAGTCCACAAGACTAGCTAGAATAATAGTGATCTGTCCCTGCAATGCTGCATTAATTTCATGTGCATCCTGTACAGACTGCAGAAAGCCATCTCTGCCTTTTGAAGATAATGGCAGGTTAGGCTTCCTAGTTGTCAATTCTGCATGTGAAAATCACTGATGTTTAAACTATGCATCTGTGCTAAAATGAGGAAATGGTTACATTACAGGGTATGTTGTATCCAAGTTTCCATTTGATCAGAGAAATTCCTGAATGTGCAGCATGAAAGCCTGTGTGTGTATGGTTACCACATTATGCCTGCAAAAATCAGCAGAAAAAGACCTACAGTAGCCGATCTTGTATATTACTTTTCTGCACGCTAAACTAGCGGAGAACCCAGTCACATTATGAAAAAAATAATATACAAATAATGCAGTGGATCTTTAGAGCTGTTTCGGCCTCTCACTCACAAAAGGCATTTCAGATGCTTGAGCTGCCGTCTTTATTATCACTGCTGCTATTCTAACTGTGCTGTGGGATTAGGATGCTCAGGGCCGTACCACCAACTCCACAAAGTGTCAATGATGAAAGAAGCACGGAACCTTAAATAATGATCACAGGCCTTTGTCGCTTTGAATTTATTTTATATTTTATAAACCGGTAAGGTAACTTAGAAGCTTCTCACATTTGCCACGATAAGCTAAGATGTTTATCTAAGTTACAGCAAAAAATGTGCAATATGTATACAAAAATATATATGAAAACTCAACATATAACATTATAATAATTAAAAGGCATGAATATACTAATATTTAACAACAGAATGTACATGTGTGCGATAGCGGAGTTTGTATGTTCATGGAATCTCACAGAAAAAGCCTGTCTATTTTCATTTGCTCTGGTAGTTTTGTAGAATACATGTGCTATGCTTTATATATCCTTCTGCAACTCAAACAATTCTCCTTGCAAATGGATGGGAGCCCAGCAGCTGACTCCTAATTTAAAGAGAAAAGCACTCTGGGTATTAGGTCTCCCCGGATCAATGAGGGCCGGCAGCTGAACACCGGCAGCTCCCAGGGACGCGTGCTATCAGCACCAGGCGGGTATCGCCCAAAGCAGAGGCAGCATCATCCGTTCCGGATGGGATTTCTGCACAAGTGTCACCTACGTGAAAAGTGCTGGAACAACACAACTGTATAGTGAGGCTGAGTGAAACAACAATGAAACGCTAATATTTCTCTCCAATTACAGCAACAAACAAATAAATGGCTGCCTAACTAGAGCCCAGAATTAAAATGGCTCATATTACCCTCACATAAACAGATTTTCTCCAGCTTCAGACTCCTAGTGGATTCCTTAGTTCCCTCGCACTATTTCGACATGTCATTACAAAACTATAACACTAACGCAGCATCGTGAGTAAGAGCCCAGTGGCCTAATGAAGTACTCCACCATGCCTCCATCTTCACCCAGTGTGCTCAAAATGCACCTGTGTTCTGTCAGTAAGGAGGAGCTGTTTGGCTCAGTGGGTTAGGATGCTGCGTTTGCAATCGGAAGGTTGCAGTCCCCTAATTGGCAGGAGTGAGGTCATCACTGGGCCCTAGAACAAGGTCCTTAACCCCCAAATGCCCCAGGGATTGTCTGAAGCAATATTTCTCAAAATTTTCTGTTGCTTTGGATAAAAGGCTGTGCTAAATAAATATAAAGCAGCATCTTTTTACAGTAATCTAAAGACAGATTATGGTTTGACAGGCATGGTTTAGAAGCAAAGCGAGACTGTGTCCACCATGCCACATGCCCTCGACATTTGTGGGTTGGCATTTATATCGCAGCGTCTCCGTTCGATTACTGTACCCGTTACTTCTTTTTCTCAGAGTCCCAGCTGTAAAATACTTGATATTAAGTAATGCAGTGTGGAATGAGGCAGATCTAGAGCATGAAAGGGTAATATATTATATTAATAAATGCACTGTGTCCATTGTTAATGCAGTAGCCTTGGAACACAGAGAGTAAAATTCCATGTTTTCCTATTGTTTGCACGGCCCGAGAGAAGGTTAAATAATCATCGTCGGACGTGTGGTGGGATGCTTTCCAGGTCTAGTTTGGAGCGTCATGGAACATGAGCATTCCCTGTTTTGCAGAATTCGTCCACCTGCCTTTTATGGGCAGCAAATGAAATGAAATTACTTTCATCTGCAAAGCATTTTCCTTGTATGGCTTTTGGAGTCGAGGCAAAATTGCCAGCGCACCCCCCCCCCCCCCCTCCCCCCCTCCCCTCATTGTCGTCGCTATACCAACTTTCAGGAGCGGAGACAAGCATAGAAAACAACGATGTAA
>JAODKE010000015.1:21398606-21412151 GCA_026779605.1 Mormyrus hasselquistii
GGTGGACCAAAAAAAAAAACCCCATGCGGGTCATGGTGGCGGCCAACGTGGGACAAACGGGACGCTTCCCCCCGGCCCCCCCCCCCCCCCCCCCCTTTTGTCGGTAGAAAAGTCACTGTGAAATACCACGAGCCAGCTTAATGATGCCTTCATGCATACCTCCTCCAGTAGTGAGCTGAATTAAGAAAGTTTGTAATCATTCCGCAGACATTTTACTTGAATACAGCCGCCCCTCCTCCACCACCCCCACACAGGACACACCGCGCCACGTGTCGGTTGCTTGCGAGAAGATGGATGTCTCTAGGCTTTTAAACAGCCGCTCCATCTCAGCCACCCATCCTTCACGTCTAGCCTCTCCATCGCCCTGCCATCTATCTTCCTGACGGGGGCGGCACCTGCGCAGAGGCTGGCACGCTCTACAACGGTACAGTGCCACCTGTCTGCACCCCCCTGTCCCTGGGAGTGCCATTGGGAGGTTTGTCGGGGGCCAGTGTGACGTTCGGTCTGTTATAGGCTTTCTGTCAGCCCTGCTGGTGGGAGCCCAGTGTGTGTGTGTGTGTGTGTGTTGGTACTATAACCTTTCTCAGCGTTCAGGACCTACAAAGCTACTGATGGAGACAAACCAGCCCTCAGCTGCTCTTTTGGGCCAGGGGTGATGGCATTGCCTTTGAAAGCATAACTGTAGTACTGTGACCCTGAGGAGCGCAGGGGTGACGTGGCCTTCATCTCCTTCAAGGTGATACAAGAAAATGAGGAGTTTGCTGCAGAACGTGGCATACTCAATGCGAAACGAACATCCTGATAAATCAAAATTCATGCATGGGGTTTTTTTTCCTTTTCGCCCTGAATAAATCTGCGTTTGCTCCAGGAAAAATACCTGCCCTGTAGAGTCATCTCCTCTGCACTGATGTACTTAAAATGCTTGCAGAGTCCTTTCATGCTGATGCAGGCAGGACACAGTGCATTAGGTCTTCAGTTCAGCTGATTGAACCCAGCACCTTTACGCTTGCCCCTCCCATCAGATAAAACCACACCAGGATATACTCTGTTCGCACCTGACAGGAAAAGGCAGTTAAATCTGAATTCTTTAATGCATATGACTATTATTATAATCATGTTTGTTTTCCCCATGGTCGTGGAGAGAGAGGGATGGGATTTCTGCGGGCTTCATCCGGGCTGTAAGGGGCCCAATTGAGAAGCTGGCTTGATTTGCTGACTCCTTGTGCCTCCCATGCCACATAAATGAAATGACTTGGAAATAACAGGACTGTCTTTTGTGGAAAGGCTGACAGCATAATTCTCCAGACAATCAGAGCGAATTAGTTTGAAGAAGTACTGACACGGAAGACCATTGGCTGACACCGGCCATGCTCAATCACTTATTAGCCTATAGGGAGTGAAGTGCTGACACGGAAGACCATTGGCTGACACCGGCCATGCTCAATCACTTATTAGCCTATAGGGAGTGAAGTGCTGACACGGAAGATCATTGGCTGACACCGGGCATGCTCAATCACTCATTAAGTAATAGGGAGTGAAGTACTGACACGGAAGACCATGGACTGACACTGGGCATGCTCAATCACTTATTAGCCTACAGGGAGTAAAGTGTCTTTCTTTTTGTTTTAATATGAGAGAAACAGCAAAATTCCTGGGTGCTGTAAAACTCCCTTGTAGGTTTTCCTGTAGCTGCATCGCAAACCCCAATCCTATGCACCCAGACGAGAAACACAAGAAAATTTCAAACTCCAAACTGACAAGAATAAAGAAGGAAATACATATTAATTAATTTGTTTGTTTATCTGTCCCAAAATTGAGTCATTGAACATGGTTATGTTCGGAAAACTCCGATCTGATCCGTGTCTCTGTCTCTCAAGTCAATCAGTCCGGACAACTTCGGCCATGTCCAAAGATGTCCGTTTAAGATGAGTAGCCTAATTAAAGATTCACTAAGCAGCACCGATAAGGCCTGAAGAAGAAGGAAATAATGTGTTTAATGACACAGCGTCAGCAGGGGAATAGGCTGCCCGTGTTTTCCTCTTAATCACATCAATGCATACAATCTGCAGAGCTGCGTCAGTCTCAGTCTGGATTATTCATGACACTTCCCCCCCATCATTATGGTAATGCAGCGGTAGAGATGGCAGCCATGGAGACGGGGAGGCACACAAATATCACAGTGATTTCACCTTTAACTGAGGCTATATATAACCGAAGACACTATACAGACAATAATATAGACGCGGATATTTAATGAGTGTAATAGTATGAAAAGCTGTTAAGACACAGCTTTGTTTTTAGATGAAAACTGAATAGTAAGAAGAGGCATATAACTTAAAATGGCAGACAGACATACAGCGTAACCGAGCCGTGCCAGCAGACTCGCATCGGACGCCAGCCGCTCTAATGACTGCTATCTCATATCCTCTCTTACGTCTCAACATCGGAAGGGTCACATGCGCGGCACACGCATGTGCATGTGTGTGTCTTCAGAGAAGGGCTAAGCCACAGACGCACTTCTCAGTGGCAGCGTAGTTTTGAGTCACGGTGTGGTTCAGCCATCAGACGCACGCGTGTCTGTGTCTGCCAAAGCAAGATATAATGATCAGAAAGGCCAGTCCCACCCTAATGTCATTGGTCGGGGGAATGTGAGCCAGCCCCAGTGGCCATAACTGACCAATCAGAAGTTAATCTGACATTCTCGTCACCATAGATGCAGGGCCATACTTACCCCCTCCCCCAAGAGAGCTTGTTATGTATTTATATGAGCCAAAGGCCTTCTATGACATAAAGGCTGAGACGACCCGACCCTTCTGCTGGATCTTTTCGGCACTTCCTGAACGCAGAAGGCAGGGCGTGGCCACAGCTGTCAGGGCCTCATTAAACGCTTTACAGATGGATGGACGAGAGGTCTGGGGCCCCTGCCGGAGCTCGTGGCTACCTGCCACTCAGCATGGCCCTCTGTGTGCACACCAACATCTGTCTTTCCAGGCCTCTGCTCCGGTTTCCAGTGCGCGGCCGCTTTTTAATGTAGCTCGCAGAACACGCCGGTGCCGCTCTCACAGCTGGGAGTACAGTCATCAGGACATGGCGTCAGCACGGCAGAGGCCTGCAGCAGACGGCCCAGCCTGAGCGCGCCCCGATGCGTCTCTGAGAGACACGTTTCCCAGACGCCGGTGTATCCCTGCCCATCATTACAGCCACGGCCGTTCCCAGGTCACACTACAGGCGCCGCTTAATGAACCACTGAGGGGGGGGGGGCGTAGGGGCACGAGGGAAGGGGGTGTTGCAGCAGTGACGCCATTAGGTGCTCTGTCTGGTCCCCGCAGCCCCAGCATAAGAACCACACTGAAGCCACCTTGACATAACAAAACACGGCTGCCCTGGCCACTCCCTCTTTGGTGACCTTATTTTCTTCTGTGGGGGGGCTGGGGGCAACAACTTTGTGGTGCTAAAATCTGGCAGTGTAGATTGCTGATCAAAGGCCGCTCGTTCTGGAGTGTTCCTTCTCCTAATTAGGGGCTGCAGAGAGCGCAGTGTGACCACTCGGCCATCATGGGCTTTGAAGCCCCAGTGTGCGGGGGGGAGCGAGGGCTGCATTAAAGGAGACACCAAGCAGACGATGGTCGGTGATGCGTTTTGCCAAAGCCATGACACTCCGGTATGGTCCCTGAGGGGATGGACGCTATGTGGCAGGACGCTGTGTCACTCTGGTGCGCTCTCCAGTGAGGGGAATGCTGTGCGGCAGGATGGACGCTCTGCAGCAGGATGGATGCTATGTGGCAGGACGCTGTCACTCTGGTATGCTCTCCAGTGAGGTGATCGCTCTGTGGCAGGATGGACGCTCTGCAGCAGAATGGACGCTCTGTGGCAGGATGCCGTGACACTCTGGTTTGCTCTCCAGTAAGGTGAACGCTGTGCGGCAGGATGGACGCTCTGTGGCAGGATGCCGTGACACTCTAGTATGCTTTCCAGCGCGATGGACGCTCTGTGGCAGGATGAATGCTTTCCAGTGGGAAACTGCGTCATTATGGTATGCTTGATGGGGGGATGGACGTTCTGTGGTGGGATGCCAAGTCACTCTGGGGGGGGGCAGCCTGACAAGCCATGCTTGACCCACGCCCCCGCCTGCCCTGGAGCCCGAGCGGTAGACTTGATGAAGCCCAACTCGGCCGGCAGCCGCCGTCCCTATGTTTGCACTTCCTGGCCTCTGAGTCACATGAGAGGCAAGCTGGGGGCGAAGGGTGGGCTGACATTTGCACGAACACCCAGATGGCATGCATGACCTTCACTTAACTTCTCGGCAGACTCCTCGCAACAAAATACAAGCGACAGCGAACGGAGCAGACACCGACGGAGGAGATGGGCCGTGGAAGTGGCAGTGAACTACTTGGGATGGGCGATGATGTCACCCTGCCCTTCTTCCTGGGGCATGTGAGGACAGAGTGTGGGCCATTGTGCCCATATTAATCAGTCACACAGCCACCTCATTACCAACCCACATTCCTCACCTGTCTGTGAGACATACAGCCACTGGGGGGTCAAATCTCACTGTTTGTGCTGTCCCCCTTCGATCCCGGCCCCCCACCCCCCTAAAGTATTATGCCCCAGGGAGATCTCCATCTGTTTTGGAAACATCTAAAAGGGTCATGCAGAACCCGAGGGCCCAATGTAGGTAGGTGTTCCACCAAGAGACAGAGCCGTGGGCAGGGGGCTGGTGGGCGGATGGCGGAGGGTGTGTCTGGTTCAGCCGGCCCGTTCCCGCATGATCGTTTGTGTTTACAGGGCTGGGGGAGGGTTCAGGAAAGGCCATTAAAGGAGTGGAAATGACCTGAGGAGGAAGGACACAATATGCTGCAGAACCTCAGAGAGCCGGACCACTAAGGACATCCTGATGGATCCTTAGCTTGTGTCTCTGAGGATGGTGGGGACGCCAAGCTGGTTTCACGCTGCAAGGCACAGGAAGTGAGGGAGAGATGGCCTGCTGCCGTCCTTAAGCAAACAGTTACGTGCTGGGAAGGGGTAATCATTTGCTCTCGCGGATATTTAAAAAAATTTCGGGCGGAGGGACACACTAGTAAATTCTTGGCTAGAGCCCATCCCAATAGTGACTCAGCTATGTACGGTAAATAGAACAGCAAGGGGGAGATTGAAGGCTCAATTCAAAGGCAAACAAAAGTGAATTTGCACAAAAGCAGCTAATCCCCTGAAGGGGGCTTAAGAAGCCCTCTCAGAAGTGAGCCTCTTCAGCAGGGCACGTGGGGGACCTTCACCGTGCTCATAATTAACATTGTCTCCCTATGAACGGAGCCAGCGTTTACCCCATGGTGGAGACAGGGCTATACCTGCAGAGCGCCATCAGCACGGGGCCGGGGGGCATGCAGCTTGCCTGGCCCCCCACGCGGGGCTCGCAGACGTGCACCCGCACTCCAGCCCAAACGGAATTACAGCACATTGCGTGCCGCAGGTCCTCCGATTATTCCGTCATTATTATCCATGCAGAGGTTTATAATAAAATGGAAAACAATTTGACAGTTTCCCATTGTATAATTAATATGCTTGAAGATTAAACACTTAAAAAAGGGCTGCAGATAAGATCCATTTTCATTTTTATTCCTTTTTATTACCATCGCCTCCTGCCGCAATCGGATCGGCAGTTGTTTATTAGATGATCGGCGGGAGGACGGGGGGGCAGAACCCCGGCTCTGATGTGAGGGCCAGAGTAGCGGGTGCTTCTGTCGTCGCGATGTCCAGCCCAGAGGGGGCACCCCGGCGCCTCAGGGGACGTGCTAAATAAAGGCACCGTGGGGCCGTATGCCCGGTCGCCCTCCCCCACCCCCAGCCCGGTCTCGGTATAGGCTGGTCCTGCACAGAACTGGGCCACTTTCGCTGCGAAGCTGGGAGAGCAGCGCACACATGCACAGATGCCCATAGACAACTATTTAACCTGATCTCAAGCAGTTTATGTCTGAGGCTCTGAGGGGGTAAAAAATGGACAGATTGCATTGTATAGAGATTGAGCCATAAAACCAAGGTCTTACCTGGAACATGACTTTTGTGGAAATGTATCAATAAGCTCCGTCATATATAACTGTAAGGAAGCACTGCTATGGTACCACAAGACCTTAACGTCAAAGAATACAAGTCATGTCATGTATGTTAGTAGGAAGCAGCTTTCGGAACATTCTAGAAACAGGCATATTCACTTGCCTTCCCAGAGGAGTAATGGGATTTGTACTGTAGTATTCAGGGAGAAGCTCTGAATGGCATCGAGCATGCATCTCTCTCATATGCTATTAATGAAAAATGATATCGTGAAGTCTTGTGATGTGGGGGTTACAGTCATGTGGGGGCCAAATCGTTGACATGTCCGAGAGAGTGAGCCACCTCTATGGGTTCAGCGGCATCACCTTCTTAAACCTATGTGACTCATCCATTTCAGTACATGATATTCCAAATTAATTGTTACACACTGTATTCCTCTTAAGTGACCCATCTGATTTGCCTAAAATGAGCTTGCGCTGAAATTGAAATTAAAATTGAAATCTATCGACTCCTCTGGCAGGAACAGCGTGCCCAGAATATCAACAGAGCGAGATTAAATGGGCTCATCTTTCACAGAATTAAAACTGCGGCTAAAATTGCTGCCTGTTAAACAATTGATTTCATAGGCAGAGTGGCCAGTGGCTCCCCCGCCCCAGCCAGATATATCCAGCTCACCTCCCTAAACTCAGGAAACAAAATGGACACGTTACATTCCAACCAAATCAACATAGAATGCTGATCTGCATAGGCAAAGACTTCATATCGTCAAGACCCCCCCGCCCAACCATGCCAGCTGGGGTGCCTCCTTTAAGCTAGGAGAGCTAATGAGCCAACCCCCGCCCCCCCCGCCCCCCAGGGAGATTATATGGATCACACCTGCTGGGCGTTGAGCACCTCATTCCGACGGTGTGGTCACATTACTCACAGCCTCCTTTGCTGACTGGGCACCTTTCATCGGCTCCGTGTTAAAAATGCTCACCGGTTTGTTTCTCAAACGTGCTCTGCCCCACTTTCCGCTGGGTATTTTAAAGGGGACGGACAAAGCAAAGACACAGAACTCAAGGGTACAACAGCAGTAGCTGGTGCTTGTGAGCCCACAAGGGGGCTTATGTAAGGGTCCATTAAAGAGGGAGTGCAGTGTCAAGAGCACAAGAGCAGAGCTGGAACGGAGCTCTGCGTACCGAGCCTAAGCCCCTATGCTTCATTAGCAGGGCATATGTTCAGTAAACACCACAAAAACATACGGATGCCTTGCATTTTTACACATCTCCACGTTTATCATGCGAATGGTACAATCTAATGAGTCGCTGCACATTATTAAGTAGGGCCGGATTGCAGAGAAGCATTAAACAACCAAAAAATTCAGGTATGTAAATGACAAAATGTCCCTCACTGTTTCCCAGCACCACTGAGACCTGACAAGACCCCCCGCCCCTATGCATTACACCTCTGTGGTGGGACAGGCTGTGCGTTAGGGGAGCGGCCAGTTCCTAGGACTCACAGTGAGGACCAAGACTAAGTCTTTCCAGGTAAATCTAACTTCTGAAGTTTTAATTCAAGACAGATCTTCATCTAAGTGAAGATCTATGCAGAGCTCTGATTTCCTGATTGAAACTATTGACCCTCAATTACGAATAAACCAGAGAAACATGAACTAGATTTTTGTGAACTACTCTAAGCAGATTCTTGTTTACTGATAATCTGGATCTAGAATTGAGAAGATCAAGGCACTGGAAATATGCCCCACCAAAGTCCGACTGCACCATTAAATTTAATGACTTGAGCTCCTGCCTACATCTTTTGAAGTGCAGAAGCCCCTGCTCTGAGAGCGAGAGCAATGTATCAAGGTCACGCTCGCAGCTGTCACTTTCTCTGTGATGCCGCTTCTCGTGGCTTTGGGGGGGGTGGGGGTGGGGGGTACATTGGTACCGAGGACACTAAACGAGGGGCAGTTGGAAATTAAAGTTAGGGCGAAATCGGCCCAACAGGCCTGGAAGATGCGGCTGCTTTAATAAGCAAACAGGGAGAAAGGTCTGGGAATTAATGGCACGAGTGCGGCAGGGAGATGGAGAGATATCGGCAGACATATGATGCGGTGGGACCTGCTTCCATCGTGGGACCTATGCCCTGACCATCACCTGCACTGTCACATTTCCATCATCTACATGGGTCAGACAGCAGGGGTCAGGGAAAGCTGGGCTGCCGGTGCTACGTTCCTCTCCGGAGACCCGCCAGGCTGGCTCCGGATCCCTGGCCAGGGACATTCTGCACCGATTCAGGGTGACTTGAGAATGTAATGCTTGCAAAATTGACTGAAATGGATATTTTACCGTATGAAGGGGCCTTCCAGTCCGAGTGAATGAAATTTCACTGGGAGCTATTTCTTTTTTTTAAGCAATCATTGTTTATTGATTTATTATTTGCTGTTTATCTATTTTCTACATAGAAATCACTCCTTGAACTTATGTTTTAGAATTTGCCACTTTCTGGTCAGGTAGATAACTTTAGTAGCAAGTTGTTACTGATCACTTGCCTTGCCTTGACAGTGGTTATTAAAGCGTTAAATTTTCTCTTTTTTGAGCTGTTTAATTAGCTGGAGAAGATATTATGGCTGGTTTAATTCTTCTGGACCTCTTTCTCTGTCATCCAGGTCCTCAGTGGGAAGATTATTTCTGTTCCCAAATGGATCTAGGGACTGGAGGAACTCCAGTGAGTAGGATTGGCTGTGTCCATGATAATTATTCCTATTGAGAAAGGGACTTCATTTTCAGGCAATCATTAAGCATGACCTTATCAATGACTTTTATGAAAAGAAATATTAAATTTGTTGCATTGCATCCCTCTATTTCTTTCAGCACTGCTCCAGTTTCAACAATCGATTCCAGCATTTCTTTTCTGCTGTCTTGGCTTAAAATGCAGTACTGCATTATGGGTAAGACAGCTTCAGGAAAAAGCCGCACCCGCGGAATGTCGGATTACGTAGCCGCCGGCACCACTCTGTGCCTTGATATGGAGACACAAAAGGCTGGACACGGTGAAACGGCGACCCGAAGCAAAACCTGAACCTGCCTGCTTACAATAAACATCACTGCATAAAGCAGGGCTAGTCACACCTTTTCAGAAATATTTATGCTTAGTTGTTGTGTTGCAGGCCATTTAAATCGATATTTAATTAAACGATTTATGTCCACTGTACCTGGACTGGGTGTCCTGCTCGAACAGAGCACTGCAATCTAGCTGGCTGTTTAAGGTAGTCCAGAGGATGAAGTCATTCAACCTAACATGCATGTTCATGCCCCCCCCAGAACCCCCCCAGCTGTCGAGATGCCACAATCCAGCACACGTGGCTCACTCAGAGAGCGCTGCTGTCTGCTGAGGCACACCGGGATGCCATCCAGGGCAGTGTGGCAAAACGCAACACGCCGGACCATAATTTGGTTATTAGTGTTGGTGGCCAATCCCGCTCCGCCAACACCCCCCCCTCCCCCGCCCCCATGATGAATGGTCTGCCAATAATTGGACACTAGCACAGTGTTCGGCCGTGTGACACGCATGCCGGCCAGCGAGCAAAGATTTCCAATGGAATAATCCGGAGCGCCAGAAATGACATTTCTTTGTGAAGGCACAAGCCGATTACCGCAGGATGATATTAAGACTGGAGCGTAAACGGACGATTACAAGCAGCCGCCGGCCCAGCGAGCTCGCGGGGGGGCTGTTCGACATACAGGAGGGCTGGCCTTGCACTCCAGAATTTCTTATTGTCTGTCTCCTCTCTCCTGGTTCTAAAGGTCAGCTTGACGATGCTGCTTATGAAACCGGCTACAGGAATGCTGAAATCAGCCATGCCGCAAAAGGCCGACGCGCTGACGCGGGCTGTGAGATCCAAAACCGGAGACACCGCGGAAACAAAAAGTGCCGCGATGGGACGCGGCTGCGCGGAGGGGCCGTCTGGACAGGCACGAGGAGTACGAGTCCCTGGCAGACAGCATGGTTAGCGGCTTCCCGGCGGAACGTCACCGCCAAACACCTTGAAACCAGCTAAACGTTTGCCCTCTGCCTGTGGGTCAGATGAAATGTTTAAAGTTTCCACTTCAAATGCTTTCTTTTGAAACTTCATCCCGGTCTGGCATTAAATTGTGGGGCTTAGAAAGGGCGACTTGCTTGCTGTGCCCTAAAACACAGCTAATCTGAGCCTTCTGCCGGAAAAGCACTGGTGCATTATGTGGGGTTAAAACGATTATTTAACAATTACTTTAAATGACAATGCGTTTAACAGAGAAAATATAATACAAATGCTTCCATTAAGGGATGTTTTAAGGGGGATTAATATAAAGGAATAGATTAGACTGCAGACGGGTGAGGTCGACTCTTTTCAATGGGATCAAAAAGGTAATCCTCGTTAATGCGAGTGAAAACAAAATGAAATCAACAAGAACAACACGCAAAGCAGCAGGAGAGCCTGTCATTCCTCACCCAAACCATCTGGTTCAGGACAGGATTACCTGCTGCCATTTCTGATGATGATGAAACCCACAGCCTCGCGCAGCCCACGTTCAGAGCTGTCTTTTTCAAATGGACCCGAAAAAGTCGCCGCTTTCGCCAAGGTGGGCGGGAGCAGACGACGCCTCTGCCACGGCAGCTCGGGGGATTACGGTGATTTATGTCTCCGCATTTCCCAGCATGCAAGGTGAAGATCTCCTTACTAGCCTCAGCCCGTTTTCTGGCCAAGCAAGTCTGACCTCTCAGAAAACTAAAAAAAAAATCTGGTTTTGCTCAAGCCCGCAGCATGTTACCACGGATGACCTGCCAGCAGTCACATGGAAACACGAGAGAAGATTTTCAATTGGTTAGTAAAAAGTAACTATATACTACCTAACTAACCCTAGTAAAACCACAGTAATCCATTTCTATCCAACCGAACAAAAACCTTGAAAAGCAAGGTTAAGCTGACTTTTCACCAAATACTCTGTTATTACATTTTTCACTTAGATTTTAATGAAGTGTTTTAGCAGTTTGATGGAGCCGACTCTGCAAGTACAGCTTTGAACTCTACCCATAAAATTAAATCAACCCCAAAGGATGAAGGAACATCTGCTGGCTCCTGCTTCCCGTAGCCGACAAAGACCACACGCATCAGGTCTGTTCCTTCAGAGCCTGGCCTGTAATTGCTTATGTATGAATTGCTTAGGTGATGCCGCACTGACCCACATGTACAAGCCATTACGTAAACGGCAGGGATGTGAGGAGAATGCGAAGGTGGGCTGAGAGAACCCTGGCCAGAGAATGGGATGCTAACACCACTGTTAACGGTACTTCCTTAAAGTCTTGCCCCCCACGTGGAATTTGCCAATCTGACACAGATGTTGCGAGCGGCATCAGATTTGCTTGCATATGCTGATTGTGGAATTCCTTCCCAATTTGGTTTTGTTTTTCCTCAGAGAAGGGTGGGGGCTCAGAGCGGTGTGGGGAGGGGGGTGGCTGTGAGGGACTGAAGATTTGCGATTATTGTGAGTGGATTTGCGGCCTCCATCATCCGGATTAGGCTGGCCCGTTCTGCCATTTCCTCTGCTCTCCACATATACTTTGGTGTCTTGTATTATTATGTCAGTCCCCTGGCTAGATCTGCGAGATCAAGCCCACGGAATAAAATGCCTGCATAGCCGTGAGACAATGAAGGGACGTACAATAGGCAGAGAGAGGGAGAGAGAAGGTGAGAGAGAAGGAGAGAGAGAAGGAGAGAGGGGGAAAAAGGGGGTAGAGAGCGAGAGGGAGAGAGAGGGAGTGAGAGAGGGGCATGCAGGGTGACAGAACAATGCAGGACCGCAGAACCATAATTTGTCCAAAGGTTTGGAATATAAAACTGAAAACCGCTTCAAACACATGAACAACTGTATATTAATAGTAATAAATAAATGTTAAATGATTTACGCATCGGATCTGGCACGGTCCTTATCAGCACCTGAAAAAGAGCCCTACGCAGTGAAGCCTGACCCTGTCGCAGTCGGGATCTCGGCCCTCTGGGAGAGCCCTATCCCGCCATCGAGGGGGTGGGGGCTGTCACTGTCCCTCCACAGGTGCAGCCTGGCCACATTAACCCCCACATTCCTCGGCACATGCCATGCAAAGGTGCCCCCTGCCTGTGGATCTCACTGCTTCCCAGCCCCATTCCCTCATCTTCATCCCTCCATCATTTTGTCACGCCCCTCCCATTTCCATCTGTAAATACCGAGTGGCATTTCTCTTTCATGCCCGGGGGGGGGGGGGCTGCATTTAATAAAATGAGGTTTTGCTGATGTAGTCCTTCTTCCCCGTGAGGCCAGAGCAGAATCATCCCACCACAATGGCAGGTATTCGCATTCGCATTCGCACGGCCCTGATGTCATACTTTATGTTCCATGTTGATTATTTCCCGGTGATTCACATTCAGCCATGTGTGAATGCAGCAGGAAAATGAGGAAACAATTACAGAATGACATCCTGAAGCATAAGCTGAATCAAAATGCAGGCGTGTGAAAGAAAACGCACTCATAGCGGAAACTGTAATAATGCTTAATAATGCATACACACAACAGACAGCATTAATATATCTCCACAAAGATTATGATTACAGAGACGTCCTGATGGTGGGAGCATGTGTGGTTTCTGTGTGTCTGTGTGTGCGCACCTGTGTGTGCGCGGGTAGATAACGCAGAACAAAGGAATAATCCAAGGGCAATGTTAAACTGGGTAGAAAATGCCCTCTTCCTCAAGAGAATTTGGGGGGGGGGGAGGGGGGTATCAGAGACTGACATAAATAGTTCCGAAGATTATAATGACCCGCTACTGGTCACCCTCAAACAGCATGGCCAGCGAGGATGAAACATTCTCAGGTTAACCTGAGCATATACTAATGAACAGCAAACACCCACACATGCAGCTAATTGCAGACACAGTCTCCTCTCCTTCATATACAGATCAGACTAACAGAGGACTAAAGAGAAGCACATTTGAACACACCGAAACCAAACCTTCTTTCTTATCCATGCTAATATAGTTTCCCCGTATTGACTTTAGTTTTTATTTTTCAAATTTCATCATTTATTCATGTATGTGATTTTATGCTGCTTTTATTTTATCCAGATTCGCCATGATTCATGCTATTGAATCTGAGTGATTCACAAATATAATAACCCTTTTGTTATTAGTTCCAAAAAATAAAACGACTGAGCAACAAAACAATATCCGGCAATAAAAAAAGGAAAGAAAAAAAAAATCATATCTGCCTGTCTTAAAAAAACACAAAAAAAAAAAGAAGGAAAAACAAAACAAATTAAATGAAAGAAAAATAATTTAGAAGACAATAGAGCAGACAGCATGGCCATTGCAGGCCACTCAGAAAGGGACACCGTCTGAGCATTGTGCGCTGGCCACGTAGACCTCTGGGATGTGACGACGGCATGCCGTCGGGGGGGGGGGGGGGGGCATCAGGGGGGGGGTTACGCTCTCGCAGTGGGGGGGGGG
>JAODKE010000015.1:21417749-21431996 GCA_026779605.1 Mormyrus hasselquistii
CTGGGATGCCACCCGCAGCACGCATGCGCCTCGCAGGAAAGGCTCCCAGCCTGGGATGCCACCCGCAGCACGCATGCACCTCACAGGAAAGGCTCCCAGCCTGGGATGCCACCCGCAGCATGCATGCGCCTCGCAGGCTGCAGCTGAAGGAGACCCAGTTTGGTTGGAGACTCCTAACAAGGCTGCTTCATTAAGAGAAACTTCATCGCTTATCTGACCTTAATCCTCACTGCCAGCAGAACCACAGGAGCAGACAAACTGCACAGGATGGGCAGAGATTACCAAGTGCTCCCAATTAGACACATCTTCCACGCGGATAATAATGACAATTACAGCGGGCTAATGATGCTTTCTGAAGGGATGACATTTTTCCTGTCTACCAAATACTTTTATTCGTTTTCTTTTTTGCCCCCCCCCCCCCCTCCCCAAATTTTCCTATTTTAATTGACTGAAGGTGCCAGGTCAGTGAGAGGCAGTGTGCAGACAGGCGTCGTGATGCCAGTCACAAAGACTAAGGCCACACCCGTCGGTCATCAGTTACCCCGGTATTTATTTGCCTGGTCCATGCCCATACCCATGCCCATGCCCACGCCCACAGATTCCACAGCCCAATAACAAATCGCCCGTCTCCATTTTTCATCCCGCTGAGCATTAAACTGGTAATTAAAAGTCGGCACTGTCAGACGTATCCGAAGTGGCTACCTTAGGCTAGGCAGGTAAAAGTTAGAATTCTGGCAGATTCCGACTATTCCCGTAATACATGGAAGATATTTGGGTTTATGGAACCTGTCAAAGTAAATAATGCAAGTTAGACCGATCCGTGAATTTCAGGAGAGGAGTCTCTGCACACAGCAAGGGGGTGTGACGGGGTAGCTAACTATACCCCCCCCTGCACACAGCAAGGGGGTGTGACTGGGTAGCTAACTATACCCCCCCCTGCACACAGCAAGGGGGTGTGACGGGGTAGCTAACTATACCCCCTGCCCCCTGCACACAGCAAGGGGGTGTGTCCAGCTTTGTGAACTGATTGGTGGAGGCAGAGGGCAGGCTCTCCATATCGAGAGGCCCGGCCGCTCTCTATCTCTTTGATGGCTACTGAAATTGATGGTCATCTAAGCATTGATGGTGATGTAAGTCCTCCCCGGTTTCATGCTGGACTCGCGCTGTTCTTCAGGATCATAATGCTGTGCTTTCTCTTAAGATTTCTGCATGAATTTTCTTGGAAGAAAAGTACAAAATTCAGCGTATCTAAAATATTTATAGCAGGGAACAGCCTGGCATAGCACCTTGCGGGTGCCCACACACTTCAACACGCACACGCACACGCACTCCCTGTGACAGATCCTTGCTGAGATTGTGAGAGTGGTTTGGGGCGCTCCTCTTATTCGGCAGCAAGTGATTCATCCATTGCCGTCGATCCCTTTGACCTTGAGCTGGCTTGCTGATATAACTCTGCAGGAGACTATGAACACCCCAGCAAAAACAGGACAGAAACACAGACAAGACCGGCACCAGAAAACACTGGCCGTGATTAAAATAACAATAAGCCACTGATTATGCAATACCTCAGACTAATGTTTGTACACGCAGGCGATGTTCCGAACAGAATATTCTAACTTCTTGCCAAAAAAAGGTGTGTATGTGAGAGAGTTGGGGGTTGCCTTACGACCGCATCAGCACCATGAACCACACGGTCACGTGATCTCCCTGCATCCCTCTAGAAGGATCACAAAGCCGGAAGCAAACAGAGACATCAGACGAGCCGACTTTGGCAGGTGAAAAGGTTCCCACAATATTAGGGTGACTCAGAGGAGGAGCGGCTGCACGTGTCCCCAGAGCCTATGAGAGACGTGGCACTTGGGCATGACCGGTCCACCAGGAACACCGCTGCTATAGGATGTGCAGGCTTCCTCACTCCCGTCACTAAAATGAAAGGGCCCTAATTGGGGCTAATTTTGCTCGAGAATGGTGAAGTATTCTGCAAACGTGGGACTCTAAATGCCCACGAGAATTTGCCAAATGCATAGAAGAGAGTGAAGCAATTTGTTTTCGAGTAATAAAATCTACTGCGAGACGCTAAACATGAGAAGTGGCAGCATTAGAGTCTAATTCAAACAGCAGAATGGTCACCCTTCCTGTGTAGAGAGCGGTTTCAAAACCTGGAAGAACGCGGTGCGGTTTGGGTCAATGTTATTCACTAATGACAGACTCCTAATCACTCATAGAATCACAGCTACTCCTTTGAAGGTCTGTAGAAGTAGACGTTCATCCCCATGGCACAGACACACTTCTTTTGAGGGACAGGACGCCCCCCGACGCGAACCGCGAAAACCTGAAAAAGATCCACGCGGCAATTTATGAGAAAAACCAAGAGGAGCCGACACCAGCAACGCTGCCTCAGATCCTGCTCTCGCCGAGCAGCTTTGAAAGTCGACACGCACACCGCCACCGCTGCAGCCGGGCCTTCCACTTTAACGCAAACCTCCTTAAAAAATCACAGCTATAATGGACTTGTTTTATAAAACATTCACGCTACTTAACATGCTCTGCATCTGAACAGAAACACAGATTTTAAAGAGCGAGTAACTTCTGAGGGGGTGCTTACAGGACATTGATTTGAGTTCATATCACATATTCATTGCCATAATATTGCTGCCAATTTTTTAAACTTGAAGAGGATGACCCTTGCGAAATATAATGCAATTTATATGGCACCAAAAGGTGGTACACGTATACTTTTTAACCACTGAATTTAAACGGCTCACTAGGACAGATATTATTATATATAATAAGAGCACATTGGGGGCAAAGAGATTTGAATGGAGCAGTTCATGGATACCGAGATGAATATTTAATCTTGCCAGTTAGGAGTAGCTTCCCTAACACTTATAAGCCTTAAAGAAGAGACACCAAGCCTGCAGCTGGTGAAATGGAGTTCTGCAGCTCCACACCCACATTTACAGAAGTCAGCAACTATCAGATATCTCAAAAAAAAATGTTTTAAGTAGCATGAGGACACGAGGATTAAAATGACTTCTCATTTCAGCACGGTCACATGACCCACACGGACGTATCGTTTCAAGGAGCCAGAAGTACAGCATCTATCTTCAGCTAAGAAAGGGTGTCACTCTCTGAAGCCAGAACACGCCGGAAGGAACCTTCTTATTGCGTGAAACTCAAATTAGTGCCAATCACTGACTGTGAGGACCTCAGAGGGCACAAGTGCTATTGCTGATGATTAGTGTTTCCCTAGTGTATGTAGTGTTTGGGTGTTTGTGCCTGTGACTGTATGTGTGTGTGTGTGTGTGTGTCTGTGTTTGCCCCTACCATTTTCCATATGCTCTGCCTCACCAACACTGCCATCCGGAGTGGTCCTCTCGTAGTTGTCCTCGGGCAGGGGAAGGGCTCCCAGCCTGGGGCCGGATGAGCTTTTGCTGCTGGGTGTCTCAGACTCTTCCAGGCCGCTGTCGTAGCAGCTCTGCAGAGATCCCTGGTGTGGGTCCTGGGGCTGGCTCACCACAGAGAAGGTCACTCGACGAAACGGCTACAAGAAAAGAGAGTCTGGGAGTCACCATTCCACTCGCTTTGCTAAGCTATAGCAAAACAAAAGTAAATAAGATTAATAAAGAAGTAAAGCAGCTCTCCAGCTCAAACCCACGGTCCCAGGAAAGATGGAAGGAGTTTCTGGGGAATGTCACTTTGTTTAAAGCACTCATTTGCCAAAATGTCAGACCATGTTGTTTCTTGGGTTAATGCTATAAAATTACACTAATAGCTTCGCATTCAAAGCGCTATATAAACTGCAAAAGTCAAGCATAAGTCGTCCGACACACACCTGGACTGCAGTGTGCGAAAGGCCAACTGCTACAATGTTTACAAATGTTTTCAGCATCTCAGCTGAGACAAAGCAACGTTCATTATGTAATTTCTTCACCACAGGTAAACAGACTCTGGAAGGTTACATTTAAATGGCAGGTGGTTGAGGAGCGCAATGGAAATTATGATTAACGCTAAAGAGAGATGTTTTATTTATTTGTGCATTTTTATTACGATACTTCAGTGCTTCTCATTTTGAGTTATATGACCTAAATCCCCGCAGCTTTCAAAAACACGTCTCAGTTATTAATTTACCTTTTACACCCCATTTTTACCAAGTTTGAACCCAACAGATGAAAAGCAGAAGCAGAAAAGCCAGAGAAGCTGGGATGAGCAGAAAACTGCCCGTATGTTTATCTCTCAAACATGCAGCTGGGCCTCTTCAGCGTGCCCAGACAGCACTGGGGCAAGCAACATTAAATCTCTTCCTCTTTAAACAAATACCTAAATAAATGATTACTTTAAATAAAGAAGACAAAATACACTGGTTGGGCAGGATAGGATCAGTGCAAAATCAATTAATCATTTCAAGTAAGATATGTAAAACTACCCAGTGCTGTTTATTTAGGCTGGAAAAGTAGCGGGAGCAGCATGGATTTGACATGCTTTAAAAGATTACAAGGCTGTTTATATTAATTTCTACATGTGCTTTTTACCCATTAAACATAAAGGCCGTCCTCCAAAGCGAGGAGCCTCACCATCCCCGCTCCGCCTCCAGAGTGGGCAGATTGATTGGGGCCGTTAAACTCTTAGGTGATGAACTGATATCCAGAACAGAGATTGTATTTCAGTGTCAAGTTGGAGCTCAACACAACATGGAGATAAGCTGTAGGCTTGAAACCACTAGACTGAACTTTTAAAATTCGGAAGAAAATTTTAAAGAGGAAAAAAATCATAACAGATTTGAAATAAAAAAGGGGTAGGCTAAATGAAAAACGTGAGAGTGCAGGTACGGCGTTTATATCTGAGCCAATGAAAGGTTGACCTTAGGGTCTCTGATCTGCCAGCCAGAAGAGGTTATAGACTGCAGGTGACATATTACATGTGATTAATGTGGCGAGGTGTGTGTCAGGCAAAAGAGACTACAGCTTATGCTGAGCGGAAAAAAAAATAATTATAAAACAGCCAGTCATGCGTGCACACACACACACACACACACACACACACAGTAACACAGACGAGGGCTTGGTGATATTGCAAAATATTTTATTATGATAATTATTTTAAATAATTATCACATCATAATTTATGTCATTATTTCTTTACTTCTAGGATCCATTTTTGCTTAAAAGTCTTAGGATTTCCCTGAAACAGAATCAGAACATGGAGAAATACAACACTTTGCAAATTTATATCAAATTTATATCTAATTTAATAATAAATGTTTTGTCATAGGGTGCAGTGTTATTATATCGTTGAATTTAGTTTTTATTTTTATACTATTTTCAATTTTCATTTGAAATCCAGTTTAGTTGTAGTTAGTTTTCATTGTGGTTTTGTTACTTTGTTCTTAAAAAACACTATTTTTCTGTTTAGTTTTTTTATATATTTTATTTTCAGTTTAAGTTAAATTTTATTTCTAGGGATAGAGTGAAAGTTTTTGAACTTCTTTATGTGTCTTATCTTCAAACAATCCAAAATGAATAACAGTGCCCATTATGTACTTAAAATGCACAAAACATCCATCCATCCATTTTCCGTAACCGCTTGTCCTATTCAGGGCTGTGGGGGTCTGGAGCCCATCCTGGAGGCTACGGGCACAAGGCAGGGAACCATCCAGGATGGGGCTCCGACCCATTGCAGGGCACCCTCACACACCAGTCAGTCACACATGCACACCTACGGGCAATCTGGCAACTCCAATTAACCTCAGCATGTTTTTGGACTGTGGGGGAAAACTGCAGTACCTGGAGGAAACTCCATGGCGACATGGGGAGGGCATGCAAGATCCACACACATGGAACTCTGACAGAGATCTGAACCCAGGTCCCAGAGGTACTGCCTCACCAAGCCCCCCCCCCCCCCGGAAAAACACCCAGGGTATTTTTAAAATCTGAACTAAAAGCAAGGGGTCGGATTTTTTTTCCTCGAAAGATTGTTATCAAGGGGGGAAATAAACAAATCATTACTTGAACAAAACAGTATTTAAAAAATAGTATTTTTCTTTGGTTATTTTAATTTTATTTCAGTTAGTTTTGGAAGCCATTTACATTTACATTTATGTTATTGTATTAGTTGCTTAGTTTCTTTTTTCTCCAGAGAATGGGTTAGACATGGTAGAGTTACGTACTGATAAATAAAATGCTGTGCTATTTGTTCCTATTTGAACAAGAACAGGATGTAAATTTTATCATCAGGGACTCGGGGTTCTGAAACTAGGGGCAACCCGCATTTCATCAGATTGAACGGGAAACTAACTGCTGATGTCTGTGACTTGTGCTGTATGTTCTATCGGATGGCAATGCTTCAAGTGGTGAAACAGGTTCGTAGTTATTTAGTTTTCGTTGGCACGAGTTTCCGGTAGGGTTTACACCGCACCAGTCTGTTGGGTGTCAGATTTGAAGTTGCCAAAGTACTGTCACACCACCAACACCTTTTTACCTTGTCTATCCGCAATATCTCCTTTTTAAAAAATGCTGGGGCTGCTAAGCTGTCTCTTTCTTCACCGACACTTGAAGTTTCCCCTGAGGGAGCGTTTCTCTCTTTTATAATAATACCAGAAGAGTAGTATGTGGCTCCATTAACTCAATCAACTTTGCTCTGTGCTCACATAGGTTGTCCACTCTTAAGACTACTATGTGATTGGTTGGAACTGTGTTTACTGTAATGTGATTGGCTGATGTATGCTATCAAGCAATGCTCCTTATCGATCGGTCAATATATCAATTATACTGCCCAGCCCTGACGCAGAAAGACACAGTAACACACACACGCAGACATGGGGTAAAACACAGACATACACACATTAAGGGTGGGTGAAATTACTCTTATGTTGGGACACAGTTCATTTGTTCAGTGGCACTTCCTCTTTGCATAAAATGGATTTGAAGCAACTCATGTTTCTTAATGCAAACCTAACCGCTTATCCCATAGTCAGCTAACGAGTCCAAAAGGCAATAAACATTGGTCAAAATGTTGCATTGCAAAATGCATGTAAAGCACAGGGGAAGTCGCTGCACATGTAGGCTATATAGCGCAGATGGTGTAACCGATTCATTAAGTTCTTCGGGTCTCTGGTTAGTTGGTGATGGGTGATCGAGAGACTCATGGTGGGCCATTCAATGTAGGCGGATATGCTCAGTCCCAGGTTTATTTTCCAGCCAGTCATATGCTCACTTACAGCAAAACCTTACATGTTTCATTGGCTGCAGTCATGGAGAGAAACAGCATTCACATCATATTTCTGAGGACAAGCTGAAGAATAAAAAAAACATACCTGTGGAGGGAAGTGAATATGAGTGCATAGTTCCTGTAAGGGGCTAATTCCCCTCAAACAAACCATATAGGACTCATTCCCCTTGAATGTCACGCACATAGACAACAGTAACACTGGCAGGTGCTTGCAAACTGCAGTCTTCCCAGCATGCATCTCATTTGAACACGCAGCAAATCAAGCCCTGACCCAGGGGCCCGTCCTCCCAGCTGCAGGGATCCATAGAGCCCTATCAGATGTTAGACCCCTGCAGCACTGGCAGATTTCACCCCCCACCCCCTGCCGCATAGACCCTATCACAGCCCCCCGAAGCCAACAGCACGCCAGGGAACCGGGAAGCTGTCCAACCCCATCAAAACATCACAGGAGAGACAGGCAAGCGTGTTAAAGTGCTGCAATAAATCTGACATTCTCTACGCTGTGGCATCTTTGTAATGGAATTTTGTTGGGAGAAAAAGCTGCCATATCAGCGCGTGTGTGTGTTCTGATTGGTGGAATGAGATGTGAGCAGCCGTCAGCAATACACAAAAGCATATATTTAAAACAGGGCCGATGCTTAATTTGTTAGGATGCTGACACAACGGCTCGCCCAAAATGGCTGGAAATAAGGAGTGCGTGCTATCAGTCCGTACTGCAGAGATGCTGCACACTGCGAGGTCCGTTGGCTGTTGGTGGTGAGCGGCGATGGACGTCTGTCCTACTGTTGTTTTCATTAATGCACTTGCATGTGTCAGTGCAGCCAAGAAAACTGTTTTATTCATAATAAACGGTGTTATAAAAAATATGCAGATAATTTTGGCCAAATCAAAGGATGGATAACCTGGGGTGGGGGACATTCTTCACCCAGCCTTGTCCTCAAGACAGCTGTGCATTAATAAATAGACATGTTATCAGATATCGAAATTGCCCAAGAAATTGGTGTTGCAATTAATTAATTAGAAACACCACACATTCTTGCTGAGATTGTATCTCCCCCAGTTCCGTTATGCCTACACAGTATTACTCAGGGTAAGTCTTTTCCTTCCTGCATTTTTATTTTGACTTGACATGGTCTGCTATTCAGGTTTATTACTATAAATTACACCCTTAATTTGACCTGCTTCTGACACCCATTCTGTCTGAACAAATGGGTGCCATCTCAATCACTGCTGTCAGACTGCCTACAACTGAGAGGGGCGAGAAGATCTTCGCTATTTTGTCATTGCAAAGCAACTACCATTTATAATCCGCTGAAGACAGTGAGTTTTGACTGGCAGCTGCAGTATTTTTAAGCCAAAGAACCAAAAAAAAAATGCAAAAGTAGCAAAAACAAGCATTCATCACCCAATGAATGCAACAGTCCCAGCAAAAAAAATAAAATAAAATATCAATCACACCTTCTTTTAATTATAATCAACATGCTGCAGAAAACTGTAAAAAAATATTCACTTTGACAGTCAAACATGCGACAGAATTAAATACGAAGGGCTCATCCTTTTGATGGAATAATATTTTAAATGATACATAGATATCAATTCAATCTTTATGTCTCCTGAGAGTCATATTCAACTTAAAAAACATGGAAGATAATCAAATCTCTGTGCTCGCTGGACATAATTTAGATGAAAATGATTTGACTTTTAGCCAAGCCGAAAAAAGAGCTCCTTAAAACGTTAAACTATGCAAAGCGACTTACAGATGATAAATTGAAAGTGTAGATGTGATTCTTTCCTGTGCAAGGAGAGAATTTTTTTTTTTAAATTTAATAAAAAAAAACAAACTGAGGATATAACTTGTAGAAATCAACACCGGCATTTCTAACAAAATATATAAACAAAAAAAATCAGACAACAGATTAATAGCTACTCGGTCATTAAAGGGAAAAATGCAAAGTAACCATGAGATCATCACCATAAATCTTCTTGCAGTCGAATAAGGAGAATAAATGCCCGTTTTCACTGCCGTCCACAGGTTATAGTGGGGCCTTGTGTGACATGAGAATCCATGTAGAACATGGCATTGTCACAGTTAATCGTCTGCCTCTCTAGGGAGGAACTTCCAGGCCTGCCAGGCCTCTGAGAAGCAGCCCTGCGCTTCACATTTTCTTGGAGCTCTGAACCATTATTTGGAGGCAACACACACCTCTGGCCCAAAGGTTTTCCAAGTCCAAGTCTCTGCCTCAGAAAAATTCTGTAGCCAAAATTGTGGAAACACCCAGCATTTTTCGCATTATGCTTTAAGAATTACTACATGAATACCGCCAGTACGACGGACGACAAAAGGGGGGGGTTTGCCATCAGACTGATGCATGAAGCCTTCAGCAACACCAGGCCACCACAAGCATTCCCACCAGAGCATGAAAAGCACTATGGAAGATGCACAGCTTAAAAGCTATTTAGTCAAGACAAAGGATCATCATCCATTGAGGCCTGCTTTATGCATGTACATACATGTATCAGTTGTTGTAGCATGTACTGTATATAAAAAGCCTGCCTGGTAGTCACATTCTTCCTGTTTAGGAGTGAGTCATTGGCACCTCTGACTCGCTTACAACACGCCACACACTGGATGCTATTCCTGATAGACGACTGGTTAGCGCTGCCTAACTCAGGCTGCTATTGGTGTTAGCGTTCTACCCGGTGTTCCTCCTGCATTCTAACGGAAAGCAGATGTACGCGGTCTGGAGCGTCTGGGGTGAGGCGCAGACGTGGTCTTTGTTCTCCTGGGGCTGCAAGCACACAGTCTCTTCATTGTGACTCTATTTTGGCATGAATGAAATTCCCTGCAGCGTTCCTGGCCCAAAACAAAAGTACTTTCAGGTGCCTAAACTGTGTCCCTCTGTCTGTTTTCAGTTTTAAGTTAACATGCTAGCGTAAGTTTCTGTTCTGCAGGGGGTGTTGTATTAAACTGCTGTGTACTTTGGAGGTTTGGTCCGTCACTGAGGTGTTGCCAGGATAGATACTTGAAGGGGGTTAGGGGGGTTTTCAGAGGTGCTGGGTAAATGAGGGTCAACGCAGTTTATGACAGTCCTTCCCAAAATCCTCCAGAAACTCTTAAAAAAGGGGGAGTTGGCAGGAGCGGCTCCCCGGGGGGGTCCCAAGCTCAGCGCATGTTTCGAGAACGGGCCTTTGCATGTTCATCTTGGAAAATCAAGCGTCTCGTGATGGCTGCATCATTGAAATTTATGTTCTCAGTCTTGGTGGGATGTGTGCAGCTACTCAACGATCATTCAGAGACTCCAAAGCAGACGAAGGGGAACAAAACTAAATAATGAAAAAAACCTGGAATTTAAAACGGCCGGCTGTCGACTTCCAGACATTGGCCTAAAACTGCTGCTGAATTTTAGACTCTTCTGAAAAGCCATACGTATCTACAACAAACAATTAGATATCACAGACACTGTATTATTCTACATAATCATTTATCTGTCTCCTTATTCTCGTTTTTAACTTTACTTCCATATGTGGTTATCAGCAGAATGTTCTAAGACCAACCGTTTTTTGTTGTTTTTCTCCATGTTTTTATTGTATCATGATCATGCTCTCCAGTTGGCCCCACATGTACATAGTACCTATATTTGCAGATCAGGAAGTGCTCAGTGTGTGGACACAGCACAACACCACGTCTTTAACATGTTTCTGATTGGAAAGGGAGACAATGCATGCCGTGCCCTCGTACTCTGGCCCAGTCCCGCCGGTGTTTCCCTTAAGGCTGTCCAATAATTTATCCCCTGTTTAATCTGAACTAAATAAACCGCTACACAAGACAAGCAGCCTCCACAAATCAGCACAGACATCTATTGCATGAACATGAAGTTGGAGGTAGCCGTGAAGCCCCAGCAGAGGAGACGAGAGGAGCTACTTGACTGAATGGTCCCCGAGCGTAGCACTAAACATCCCCCTGAACCACAACGTCACATCATTATAGCAGAAAACGTAAGCAATACGACAGCCTTCCCTACACAGGCCTGTTTAATATGCTACTATGTAGCCTAGAATGAGGCCCAGTAAATAAAGCATAATTAACACGCTTGCTAATCATGAAGCAGACACTGCCAGGCCACTGTCAGTTCTCATTCTGACCTTTACTGAAGTCTTACCTACATTTTTAATTGCTCTTCAAGTGTAACAAAAAAGTCCTGTTTCAGTGGGATATATTTTGTCTTCAAAGTCTTTTCAACAAATAACCAGTCCAGAATGTAAACAATCAGAAGCAAGAGATCAGCACCTATGTAGACCAAACAGACCCATCTGGGATGCCCCTCTAATTATTTATTTATTAGTCCACAGATTTATGATTTAAGAAACCTCAAATCCTTTTGTAGATCCCTGTTTAACCGGCTCCTATACATAATAGGATAAGTTCATGATGCTTTTTCCATGTCTTCTAGTGTGTTTCTGCATCTGCTCCAGTCAGGCACATAAAGGCCCCCTTGAAGCCTCGACTGCAATAGCAAGACTGGAGACTCGCACCTCTGTCTGGGTCACATAAGCTAATCATGTCATGCTCCGTGTTCCTCAACACAGATGCACATTATCTTTAAGAACATCACATTGTTATTTTACTGTATCTTAGTATTGATTTCTCTTAAAGCCTTGATCTGCAGTTCTCTTGACAGCCATTTTTCGTTTGATAAGGTGTTGTTACAGTTGAAGCCTTTTCTGCTTTTAGAGTAAGCTCTATGAAAATGAGTCTGGCACACGTTTGTCCTACTGTTCAGCGCAATTCTTCTGCCAGCTAGAGCAGTCGGCAGAGGGCCTGGCTGTGAGGGGGCACCCAGGTCACTCTCCTAGAGCCGCACAGCGGAGGATGATACCAGACGCCTGATCAGGTCACGCATCCAAGCAGATGTCTGAGAAACTGCTGTGCAACGCCTTCTTCTTCATGACAACTTGCTCCGCATTTGCAGGGACAGGGTCATGAGCCAAAAAACCATTTACACCAGAGCACTTCTTTACATGTGTGCAGTGTGTGTGTCTTTCTGGTTGGGTGTGCTGGACCTGTGGACTAGAGGATGGTTGGGGTTTGGGGCATGTACACAAATCTTTTGTGTGTCTATGTTTTATGTGACTGTATTGTGGCTTTACTTTACACTTGATCAATTACTTTTGTACTGTGTATCAGTGGGTTTTTAGAAGTTTCTATTTGTATATTTGCCACCAGGGGGCACTCATCCTGACAAAAATGCTTGTTTCTTTCTTACTTATTTCCAGAAATTGGTAAAACGCAAAGGGTCTGTTGTCTTAAATGGTGCTTGGCAATGCAAAAGGGTAAAACTAAGTACAATTAACAACCAAACAAATAAATAAATGCTGCATGAAATATAATTTAAATATAGCATAAATAAAAACTAAAATAAAATTTAAATACAGGTTAAACATAGCACTCTAAAACTGAACCAAATCAGACTTCAAAGAAATATGTTGTATATTTCATAATATTATCTGTTTTGTGTAAGACTTTGTGACACAAAAATTACAGAATGAAATGGGGTTATTTTCTCGCTAACAGAAGCTACAAATGTAAATGCTACACTTTTAATTTCAGTGGTGGACGATTACTGTACAAGCAATTAAGAAAACAGTTATTTTTAATTGGTAATTAGAACTTGGTGTTTGGGTAAACAAACGCACAGCGGTTGGGGGGAGGGGGTGAGAGGGGGTGGGCCCACAGAAGGGCTGCCGAGAAGCAGTTGGCATTTCGATAACAAAGCTGGTAGCTCTTCTTCTAGCCAGAACCTTGCGGGTCACGCTAAACACTCGAGGCTTCATCATTACGGACCCCAACCAGACAGGCAGCATCAGCCATGTCACATGACATCCATCCTCTTCCGAATAATAAACACCTGAGGAACACACACCCATCCCTCAGCCTCCAAGGGCCCCCTTTCTGTTAATGAATTAAGGTTTCATCATTTTTTAATTATTTGCATCATCATGAATCTTCATTGATTCGTTACACCAGGCTGCCTTGGGCATCACCGCAAACCGTCCTCAGTCAGAGAGCGCCGCTATCGCACGTCGTACGGCGCGGCAACCGTGTCGAGGTCACCGCGGCAGAGCTATTTAACGGGACCCCCTCCATATCGAAGGCTTACATCGTCTCTGCAGGCTCCGTGTCAGCCCCACGTTACCCAGCTGGTGTCGGGGGGGGGGTCGATATCTCACCTGGAATATGCTGGCTCCGTAGGGAGTCCTCCAGGCATTCAGCAGATTGTCCTTCCCGGTACTCACAAACCACTTGCCTGAGACACCCAGAAACACACAGGTTTGCTCACAGTTGCTCACGGCACCGTAAATATCTGCGGTCATACATGTGCAGGGATCTAATGACACAATTAACTGCTTCTTGGCACATGAATACAGCAGCATTTCAAGTCAACCACCATGTCTGCCTGCAAAGATGGAATTGCATATTTTGCCACAGTACCAGCACAGAGGGAGGGGGGTCAGGTTACACTGGCACACAGAAGGAAGCTACCCAGCACCGGCGGGCGGCGAGAGATGGGCAAACCACGAAAGTCATCGTACCGCAGTAGGCGAACTTGAGCGAGAGCACGCAGCTCTCATGCAGGTGCAGCTGGTACTTGTCGGGCTTGGAGACGTGCAGAACCTCCACGTTACTGCTCTCCATGCCCACGGCCAGCCACTCGCCCATGGGACAGTATCCAAGGGAGAAGATCTGCAGAGGGAGCGGTAGAGAGGAGCACAGTGGGTCAGAGAGCTGGGGTCTGCGGCGGAGGCTGACTGGGAGGAGGAGGTGCAGTCTGTGGCGGTAGCAGGAAAGTAGCAACATGGGGCTGCGTGATGCTGCTGATGTTCAGAGTGCCTGCTGCTCGCTGCTGACTCACACAGTAATAGCTGATTATGCCCTACAATTACCGCCATTAGTCCCAGTCCTGCCGCCATTTTCCCCGCCTCTTGGATCTGCCCCCAGATGGCGCTGTGGGCCGGCCTTTA